>CABHPQ010148192.1:0-41665 GCA_902168405.1 Peromyscus aztecus
ATAATTCACAGCCTTTTGAAGTTTCTGGGGTTTCTTAGGTTGTGAGTGTGGGCTTGTGTAATTTCAGTTCCTGCCATTCATTCAGCTCACACTTCATCATTGGCTGTTTCTTCAGGGTTCTATAAACTAGTAAGGAATCGGCACTGACTCCTAAAATGTTTTAGTAGAGTTGGAAGCATATCTAAACTGCGTAGCGTATCTTAACCAGCTTACGGCCCTGGGTTTAATCTCAGACCTCCACACTCAAAACCATGCAGTTGAAAAGAACATTTCCTGAGCTGTGCCGTGCGGGCCTGTGCACTTGTCACTGTCCAGAGAGTCTTGTCTGTGATGTACTCGGGGCTTCTGGAGACAGGGCTCTGTGTTCTCCACACTTGTGTGTGGAACTCAGGACAACCGGAAAGAAGCAGTCCTGGAGCTCAAACTCAAGTCATTAGGTTGACAGCAAGCACCTTGACCTACGGAACCGTCTCATCATCCCCGACTTCAATGTCTTTTTGTTCATTATTAATGGTAGAGTCTTTGGTGATTTCATATATAGTAGATTTAGATATATTCATTTCCCTATAAACCCCTTGGCCCCTCCTCTCCCTATCCTCCTCCCAACTTCATACCTTCTACTTTTTATTTATACATACATACATATATATACACACACACAAACACATACATTTACACAAATATATACATACAAATATATAAGTATATAAAACCTTCGTAGAGTTATTGCCGCTCATATGCTCTCTGGTGTAGAGTATGCACTGGAGCATGGGCAGTGCACCACAACTCATGTGGCTAACGAGAGCAGACTCTGCCACCCTCAGCAGCCGTCACCTGTGAGAGACTCCTGACACTGGAGTGTTTGTTTGTTTGGTTTTTTGTTATTGTCTTTGTTTCTTTGTGCATCCTTGACTGTCCTGAAACTTGCTCTGTAGACCAGGCTGGCCTTGAACTCAGAGATCAGCCTGCCTCTGCATCCCGAGTGCTGGGATTAAAGTCATGCACCGGGGCTGGAGAGATGGCTCAGTGGTTAAGAGCACTGCTTGCTCTTCCAGAGGTCCTGAGTTCAATTCCCAGCAACCACATGGTGGCTCACAACCATCTGTAATGAGACCTGGCGCCCTCTTCTGCATACATAATAAATAATAAATAAATCTTTAAAAATAAAAAAATAAAAATAAAGTCATGCACCACCACTGCCCGACTCATACTGCAGTTTTTACAGAGTGCCTTTGATCCTTGCAAATAAAACTGTCGTACTTTATATATAAAATCTATCAAATTATTTTAAGTAAAAAAATCAGACTATCTGCAAAAATTAAAAAATAATTAAGTATCATTTTTCCTACTAAAGGTAAAATTAAAACATCTTAGCAAGTATTTCTTTGGAAACTCCAGTTTGTACCTGTTTTGAGAGTTAGTATACTTTGAAATATAATCAATCGATGCCTTGTATCTAAAGTCATGTGGGAGGCTGGAAAGAGGATTGGCTGGTCATATGCCTGCCAACCAAGGATGATAACCTGAATTTCATCCAGTACCCATGTTAAGGTGAAGGAGACATCTGACTCCCTACGGTTGCCCTCTGACCTCCACGTGAATGCCACAGCATGTTTGTGCCCTCACAAAAATAAGTTAAGATTCAAAATAAAGTTATGTAGAAAACCTGCATTTTCAGCAGTAGTTGGTAATGCTTACAATGTTGTTCTGTGGTTTGAATATGAAGCGGGGACATTGTCTTTTGAAACATGTTGTTTTGCTTTTTAGTCGTGGGAGCATGGGCAGAGAGAAGAGTGACAAGCCGGTTCCAGCTGGAGCAGCCCGTCCCAACACTTTCCTGAGGGGCAGTAGCAAAGATCTGCTGGACAACCAGTCTCAGGAGGAGCAGCGCAGAGAGATGCTGGAGACTGTGAAGCAGCTGACCGGAGGCGTGGATGCCGAGAGGGCCAGCTCCGAGGCGGACCGAAGCAAGACGAGGGAGCTAGGTGAGAGGGCTCTGGGGACACAAGACAGACCTAGCTGTTGGCCTTACATTCAGAAGCAGATACGGGGCTGGAGAAATGAGAAATGACACAGCGGTGTCGCACACTGGCTCTGCCTCCAGAGGACCCTCTTTAGTTCCCAGCACTCATGGTGGCTCATGGCCACGGTGACTCCAGTCCTGGCACCTGCTTCTGATCTGACAGACACAGTCCTCACATGGTGCAGGCACAACTCTGAGACACATAAAGGAAAGTAAGGAGTAATAAGAAACCATGACCACCACGACGACGACGACCCCACGCGTGGGTAAAATTCAGAGCCCACACTGGCCGCGCATGCACGGCACCGCCATTTTCTGCCATGGGTCTCTTGGTGGAGTGCTGTCTTCACAGGGCTTACCGTCATCCTTGTCTCTGAAATGTCACGATGACAAGGTCCTCTTTCTTTATTCTCATTTTTCTGAGTTTCTCACAATCCTTTCAACACCTCACTGTCCATCGTCGTTAGAAGGTCTGTGCTGGCTAAAGCCCCTGCTTTATTCCTGATTAACAAAAAGAAGGTATCAGAGTGTCTTTTCCCGCTTTGTCTCCCTGGTAACTTCTGTGGGGTGAGCATGCATGTGCTCTAAACTTGCTCTGGTGGTGCTGTGTCTTTAATCTGGGCTGTCTTTTTTTTATCCACACACCTATACTCTACGGTTCCTAGAAAAATAAAATGAGACGTTAACATGAAGAAATACTTGGAGCGAAACTGATACAATGGTTTTGAGTGGTCTTAGAGCTCATGATGACTCGTAGAAACTGATACAATGGTTTTGAGTGGTCTTAGAGCGCATGATGACTGTAGAGATGAGCAGATGTGAAGCCAGGGGAGCACTGCTGAGGGAGCAACATGCACAAAGTTGCAGTAGGAGAAGCCAGGGCGTGTTTCCGCAGGTACCACACTGGGCCAATGCAGCCAGCGTTGGCATGCAGGACCTCAGTCCTTGTGTGTGCTATAGGCCTTTGAGCACCCATTCTTGAAGGAGTTGCAGGGAAACAAAATATAGAAACTGCCAAGCTGTGGCTCTGAAGGTTCACATTGTCCCTAACTCCTGTTCGTGACTGTAGAGCAGACCACAATGTTACTCCGTGCCTATCTGTCGTAACGGAAACTGTAGAGCAGACCACGATGTTACTCTGTGCCTATTTGTTGTAACGGAAACAGCTTCTTGATTCTGCTGTCATGTGTCTGACTGTCAAACTGCTGTCTATAAAATGTCTCCATGGCAAAACCAGTGTAAGAGCATGCAAATCTTACCAGTCATGATCCTAGTGTACTGAGACTTCTTGCTCTTTTTCATCTCATTCACAGTGAAACCAGACATGTGTGCAGTGTCAGCCCCTGACAAACCTGCACTGTCAGAAGAGGAAGTGGAGAGGAAGTCCAAGTCTATCATTGATGAATTCCTACATATCAATGACTTCAAGGTAGATGCTGGTGACAAAGGGAAACAATTCCTAGGCAGCCCAAGTTGGAGAGCCATGCTAACTTGGCTTGGGTCTAAAGAGTGTCATTATGAGCAGATAAAACATAGATTAAGTTGTCCAAGTCCTCAGGGTTCAGTTTGCTCTGCTCATGCATTTTGGCCAGGTACCATGTTTTAAATAGATGGGGTTGGGGGTGGAGAATGGATCCTAGTCAGTGTAATCAAGAGGAGGCCAAACTGCTGTGGCATTGGGGCAGAGGCAGCAGAGGCAGCATATTACCATGATGGCCACTCCTGGCTCCCAGTTCCACCTGTCGGGCTCCTAGATATTCCTCATCATTCTTATGTTGACCTGAATTGTAGCTGCCATCTCTTCTCTTTATTTTGTAAGTGGGAAACTGAGGCACAAAAGGACAGAGAGTGTTCAGAGTCAGGGGGCCTGAGACACTTGAAGACCCTCCTGTGAGCTTGCCCTCTGACCTTTTCCCTCAGACTATATGACGGTCGGTAGGCTAGGCCTCCTGCCTGACAAAATCACCTCATCAGTGTCCAGGGACAGAGACAGAGCAGGTAACAACACAGATGTCCTCTGAGCTGGAGGATCTGACAGAGGTCATGTGTCACAGTCTAGTTGGCTGCTCAAGGTCAGGAAGTGTCCTTTCTGTTAAACGTTTGTCAGATAGCCTGAATACTTTGGCTTTAATATCGAAATCTCCTAATTCATTTTTCTGAACAACACAGTCCTTACCTGCTTTTGTATACAAAATCACTTTGATTATGTATGTCCCAGCTTTTCAACCTTTATACCTCTAATATTATCCAGAATTTGGAAGTAGGAAAAGTTTATTTCAGTTTTGAGGAGTTCTGATTTGGTTTGGCTTGGTTTTGCTTTGGTTTTGGTTGCATTTGAGGCAGAGCTTCTTGTAGCCCAGGCCAGCCTCCACCTCCATCTGTAGCCAAGGCTGGCTCTGACCTTTGGCTTCTGCCTCCACTTCCCAGTTGCTGGGGTTTTGTTTTGATCGGGGTCTTGCTCTGTAGCTCAGGTTAGCTTGGAGTTCACTGTGCAGACCAGGCTGGCTTTGAACTTGTGGCGGTCCTCCTGCCTCAGCCTCCTGTCTCCGGGGATTACAAGCATGGGCCACTAGACCCAGCTGGAAAAGAAGCTTTTGGTGATGATTAAGGTAAAAGAGAGTTTCTGCAGAAACTTGTTTATTTTGAGCAGAATAAACATTGATTAAGGGCTGGAGGGATAGCTCAGCCGTTAAAGGCTAGGCTCACAACATTGATTGAACAGCAAAGAATTCACTGCCGAGCTCTTACCTCCTCAGCCACCTTCCAGGACAGAGAGGGGTCTGGTGTCTTTCTTTTTTTTCCTGGTATGGAAGTGGAGGAACGTGAAAGACTTAGGAGTAATTGAAGAATTGCTGTAGGTGCTAGGGAGCAGGTCAGGAAGAAGGACGTGGAGACTGGCTTCAGACCTAATTTGAAGATGTTCAGAGTTAGTGAGTGACAAACTTTTGATCCTGCAAAATGATAGTACACGGGGAAGTTCTTTTCGTCACTCAGGAACAGCTGAGCCACTTCTCCCGGATGGGATGGTTAGAGTCAGGTAGGCTTCATTGTTCTCTGCAGAAGGCAGCTATGTGTACAGATGGGCTGTGAGGACTGAGCAGTGATGGAGACATTTCCTGACTGCTTGCTGGGTGCTAGCTGCTCTTCTGTGAGTCTTTATGTGTTGCTTTGCGTGATCCTTACGCTACCCTCCTAAAGTGTTTTTGACCTCAAACTCCCTATGTATCTAGCCAATGATGACCTCAACCCCCTCATCGTGCTGCCTTAACTCCATAGGACTAGGGTTACAGGTGCATGCTGCCATGCCTGGTTTATGTGTTCCCTGGGATCGGAGTCAGTGCTTCGTCATATGAGACGAGTGCTCTACCAGTAGAGCGTGAGCCCTGAAGGTTCCATATGGTGAAAGCCATGTTTACAGAAAGAACCGAGCTGTAAAGACATACTAAGTAACTTGTGGAAGATCAGCTGCAAACTACAAATGGCTTGATCTCAGTGTTAGTATGCTAGAACAAAGACCTGCAGAACTCAGTCCAGGGAAGGGCTTCCTTCCTTTAAGTGCTATTGTTAGCAATCACTGTTATTAGTCCTAATGCAAGGTGACATTTGCTGAGCCTTTCTTTTGTGACTGGCAGTTGCAAAGTGCATATTCATATACATATATACATGCATATAAACATACATTCATTCTTCTTAGGAAATTGTGATGAAGAGTTAGCAGGCTTGATAGGGTGCACCTGCAATCCCAGCGCTCAGGAGGTGGAAACAGGAGAAAGAGCTGGTCAGTTACATAGTGAGTTCAAGGCTAGCTTTGGCTACATGTGACCCCAGCTAGGAAGTGGAGTGGTATGTGACTAAAAAATTATTATACTCTTGCAATCACATAGTAATAATAGGCAGAGCCAGAATTTAAGACTTCCTATTTTTCTTGCTAGTCTACCATACATGTTTTTGTTTCTTGTTTTGATACGGGGGTCTCACTATGTAGCTTTGGTTGTCCTGGAACTCAGTGTAAACCAGGCTGGCCTCTAACACTTAAGTTTTTAGCCTGCGCTCTCTATACTTACTGCATTCCCTCGAGCGTTTCGACCTCGTTATTTAGAGAGTGCTACCCCATTTTACTGCAGTAAAATGATAAATAGCATAGTGGGATATTGTGGGGAAAATTGACCGAACTGTGAACATAGATAATAAATAAGCAGAAGCTAGAAAAAGGAAAATAGGGCCAGTGAGAAGGCTTAGCAGCTAAAGATGCTTGTTGCCATGCTTGATGGCCTGGATTTAATCCCCTGGTCCCACATGGTGGAAGGATTGAACTGACTCCTGCAAGTTGTCCTCTGGCTTCCATACATGCTCTGTGGCTAAGCTGTCTCACCAGCCCACGTCCTGCTTTGTGATATGTCATCTGCAAATGCGTTGAGTCAAACTCATGGGTCTCCTGGGACACATTGCAGCTGGGCTTCGGTTGTGCACAGGGGCCCAGACAGTAAATAGTTACTTCAGGTTTTAGCCTGGAGACTGAATAGTTGCATTCCTGCTTTCTCCTGCACAGAACAAGGCGAGCAGAAAGAGAGTAGCCGTAAGACAGCTGGCAGGAGTGTGTCGTAGATACCAGTATTGTGGAAAGCTAGAGGGCTCTAAAGAGATACCATGGCCCGGGTGTCAGGTCTCAGTTGAACTCACCAACAATAAGACTGCATTGTACTAGGGGCAGGAGTAGAAACTTGAAGACATCCTGTGCACTAGTGTAAGCTTTGTGAGTGTGCGGGAAGATAGAGCAGAGTTACTTGCGGACGGACACTCTGTTCTGCTGCTGTCAGTGACCGCCCTTCTCACCTCCAGCAGCCCTTGTGGTAGCTGAGGGCAGAGATGCACTGGAGACTGGGCAGGCTATGCTGATGGGCTTTTGTGCGCCAGTGCGGAGAATTGCCTAGCCAGGTCACTCCGTACTCCATGTAACATTCTGTAATGGAAGATTGTACCAGTGCTGGCATTCTAAGGCAGGATAGATAGCCTAGTTGCCACATTAGGTCTTGTTTGTTTGTGTTTGCAGGGGTCGGGGAGGTATGTTTGTTCGTTTTGGGGTTTCTCTGTGTAACAGCCCTGGGACTAACAGCGTGCACCACCACTCCCAACTCACATTAAGGTCGTTGAATCTTGGTATTGAGTTTCTGTTTCATAGTATCTTGTTTTCAGATTTTTAAAATGATGTATGATGGCACACACCTTTGCACCGTCCATATACATTATCATACATGTTAATTAAAATATTTTCTTCAAAATCAGGTAGCACAGTGTAAAATAATATATATATTTATGTTTTCTGTTTTTGTTTTTTGAAACAGGGTCTCATACTGTAGTAGAGACTGGCCTCAAAATCTGTGGCAATCCTCCTGCCTCAACCTCTTGAGTGCTAGGAATACAGGTATGAACCATCACACTCTGTTTAGAAACATATTTTGACACTGGTCCTTTGAGTTACCTTTAATAAAACTGTTCACCCAGGGCCTGCAGACATTGTTCAGCAGTTCAGAGCACTTACTGCTCTTGCAGAGGATCCAGGGTTAGTTCCCTGCGCCCATGTGGCAGCTTATAACCAACTTTTAACTCTGATTCAGCAGATCTGATACTAGCTAGGCTCCTACACACATGTGGTATACATACATACTTTCAGGCACATGCACATACACACATGTACAATACAAAAATAAATCTAAAAAGCACCCAAAGTGTTGGCCATATAAGGCCATCCTCCTGGAGGGGAAGAGAGCTCAAAGTCTCACTGTATTACCCAGTCTCAATTTCAAAATGGATTAAAGCAATCTTCCTGCCTCAGCCTTCCAACCAGCTGAGCACAACTAAGACTTACAGATGTGTGCCACCATGTTCAGATTTTATATATATATATATATATATATATATATATATATATATATATATAATTTTATTGACTTATATGGGACCTTACTGTGTCACCCTGGCAGGCCTTGTACTCCGTGTATACCCCAGGATAGAGTCTAATTCAATAGCCATCCTCCTGCCTCAGCCTTCTTTGTACACATCACCACACCTCAACATTTTCTTTCCTCTCTTATCTTTTAGTAATTTGATATAAAAGCCTTTTTAACATTAAATAAGATAAAGAAAAAAACTTAGATTTGAAAACTGTCCTGTTTATAAAGCTTTGTACTGCTTTTGATGTAAGTAGATTTTGAAGCAAGCCTTTGTTTGTTGTTTGAACAGGAGGCCACGCAGTGCCTAGAGGAGCTGAGTGCCCAGGGCCCACTGCATGTTTTTGTGAAGGTGGGTGTGGAATTCACCCTGGAACGGAGCCAGATCACCAGGGATCACATGGGCCACTTACTGTATCAGCTGGTGCAGTCAGAAAAACTCAGCAAGCAGGACTTTTTCAAAGGGTTGGTATCCTCACACCTGAGCTGATGGGGAATGGCTTCCATCAGTGACCTTTGTGTACACTGTAGTATTTTAACATCATATGCAATGCTGGTTGATGTAATGGCAGTTTGTAGACTAGGCTAGACTAGCATCTTCTGGTTTTCTCTGAGACTTCCGTCTGGTGTCTATAATGTAAAAGACCTGACCAGAATACCCACAGCTCATTATCACAAGGCTTTAAGTCGGTGATCCTCCTCCTGAAACCTCTAGGTCTGTGTGAATGATCTGGAGGTCTCAGAGATTGCCTGAGACTAAAGTCCGTGCTGTGTAGCCCAGTAAGACTAGCTCCTAATCCCACTGCCTCTACCTCCCAAATGCTGGGATGACATACAGCGGAAACTGGTTCTTTTCCTGGTGGTGGGGAGTGAAGAGTTCTTGCTCAGCTGTAAGTGCTACCTGCTGTTCTGTGAGTCTGTCTGTCCACACCTTGTGCTCTCCTTTGCTCTGCAGTCCTGTTCGTTTAGTGCTGCTGGGGTTGCCTGCACCCTTGAGTTGCCTGGGTTAGCACTGTGGCACCACTGTCTGGTCTTCTGTATATCCAGGTCTAATGCCCATCGTTAGCCCACTTTCTAGGTCATTCTTCATGGGGCGGAAGATCAGCCTACTCTTGTGCTCGTGGAGACCATCCTGTCCCCACTGCGTCCTCCTGTCCCCCTGCGCCCTCAGCCTTTTGCTGACCGTGAACTGGCTGAGCACAAGGCTTATTTGGTTTTTCTCTCCTCTTCCATTGGTCGGTGTGTCTCTTTTTATCCAGTGTCACTCACTCTGTTCTGCTTACAACTGCTTTATGATACTTTTTTGAAATAATTTCTTGAAATCAGAGATAATTTCTTTCTAGACATGCTTTGTTTTGTTTAATTTTGTTTTGTTTTGGATTTTTTCCTCCAACATTATTTTGGCTGTTTGAGGTCTTTTGTGATTCTAAGATTTAAGTTCTGGGCTTTTCAAAACCCTATTTTGAGCTATGTATGAGATTTCCATACAGGTTGTGTCGGATCTGTGGATCACTTTAAGTGATAACAATGTTTTATCATTTTAATTTTTCTAACCCATGGTCTTAAGATGGCTTTACTTTCCCTCATTTTTTGTCAGTTTCCTCAAGGTTCCAGCCGGGGTCCCGGTGTAGAGGTCTTTACATTTTCATCAGTGTTCTCAAGGTTCCTGTCAGGGTCCCGGTGTGGAGGTCTTTACATTTTCATCGGTGTTCTCAAGGTTCCAGCCGGGGTCCCGGTGTGGAGGTCTTTTACTTCCTTGGTTAGATTTAGACCTAGGGATTTCCTTCTTCAGTGGTTTGCTGTTTGTTGTATAGAGCAGTTTGCTGCAGCCTGTGCAGTCCTGTGGACATGGTGATCACTGCATACATGGGCACGGACATGGACCTGCTTCTTGGTCACTTAACCCACAGAGGATACTACCCTTTAGTAATGCAAATAGAGGCAATTTACGTACCTAAGAATTTTCTTCTAAAAGGATCTCAACAATGTAAACTTAAAAAGAAAGTACTGCCGGGCAGTGGTGGCTCACACCTTTAATCCTCAGCACTCAGGAGGCAGAGGCAGGCAGATCTCTGTGAGTTCAAGGACAGCCCAGTTTAGAGAGCTAGTTCAGGACAGCCAGGACTACACAAAGAAATCCTGTCTCGAAAAAAACCAAAAAAAGGAGAAGAATAAGAAGAAGAGAAAATACCTGTGAACCTGTTCTATGAAACCCTGTTTTCAGAAGAAACAGAAGAAAAGGTGTTTTTTATCAGCACTATGGATTTGATTCCCAACTGTGTTTGGTAAACTGGCTGACTACAAAGTGGAAACACAGGTCAGAATCAAGAATGTGTGTGTCGCCGGGCGGTGGTGGCGCACGCCTTTATACCCAGCACTCGGGAGGCAGAGGCAGGCGGATCTCTGTGAGTTCGAGGCCAGCCTAGGCTACCAAGTGAGTTCCAGGAAAAGGCGCAAAGCTACACAGAGAAACCCTGCCTCCAAAAACCAAAACCCCCCCCAAAAAAAAAGAATGTGTGTGTCTTCTAATTGTGATATGAGATGGAAACGATGTATTGTTGAATGACCAGGACAGCTCCAATTGTCCATTGGGGACATTACATAGCTCACTCTGTGCTGAGAGCGCACAGAAGATGAGTGGGTAGGATCAGGTGGTTAACCCAGTTCCACCAGATGGTGTCCCCCAGTGACACATTAACATCAGAGTGAGTGTCCGTAATGAGAGCATGGGCAAGTCTCTCCTGCATAGCAAGTGGATGTCAAAGCATCGCAAGCTGTGAGGTCAAAACATTGGCATCAGGATGCCTGAACACCACAGTTAGATAATGTAGCTGCTTTTGAAATGGTAGCTCAAGAAAGGCACCCTGCTCTGTAGAGAAAGCTCCTTTTACATGAAAATGAAGTCGTGTGGAGGCCTCTGGACTGTGGAGTTGCAGTGGAGAAGCATATGTGTTGTATAAGGACATGGACACAGCAGTCACCTGCTCCTGGCTTGCCCTTTGTCCCCTCTCCTCTTGACATAGCTGACAGATTTGTGCATCTCTTGCCTCTGCTTTTAAAATGTGTTGCATATGAAAACCATTGCCGGGCGGTGGTGGCACACGCCTTTAATCTCAGCACTAGAGGCAGAGCCAGGCGAATCTCTGTGAATCTCTGGTCTACAGAGCAGGATCCAGGACAGCAGTTAGACAGAGAAACCCTGTCTCAAAACACCAAAAAGAAGAGAAAAAAAAGAAAGTAAGAAGGGAACCGTTAACAGAGCTCTGTTTGTTTGCACTAAGTCCATGGCTGCAGCTTTCAGCCCACACGACTGTGCCGACTCTCGAGAAGCCTTTTCTCTCAAGGTGTTTGTTTTTTTTTTCCTGTGTTTGTGAGATGTGTCAAGCTCTGTTACAGCTCGTGTTAAACTTGAACTTAGCCTCCAAACAGCTGGGGATGCAGTAATGTGGTGCTCAGCTGCCTTCCTGGGTTTTATATTTAATTCCCCTTATTTTACTTCACATTAAGAAATACCTACATTTCATAGCACAAAAGCCAGGAAAACTCTGAGACGCCCGTAACGTGTAACCTATGGTGGTGTTTGTAACAGCATGCTCCCACGTTCTTCCAGCTTTCCAGTCTTGTGGGTCTCTAAGTCTGACTCTCCTCCCTTGTGCCTCTGGCTATATGCCAGCATGTGTTTAGTCCATGATTGTGTGGTAGCTCTTACCCACACTTTACATGGCTATCTAAGTGTTTCAGAAGTCACTTCCAGACAGAGCTGTTCTGCCCTCCCTCTGGTGCCGTTCATGCTGAAGCACTGAAGTGCTTAATGATAAGGACAATTCAAGCTTTCCACAGCCCTCTCCTGCTCATCCACAAAGCCTGAGGTGAGCAGGAAGTCTGATTGGCTAGCACTCTGTGTTTGGCACACATCATCCCAATGTTCACTCGGTCTTCAGGTTGCCTTTACCTGTTCAGGTCTCTCCTCCCCATGCTAGTGTGAGCTCCAGAGTATGGAACCTGTCCATGCATTCCTCTGCAGCTGACCAGTCCCTTCACGTAAGACATGCTTAGCGCACACAAACTTGTGCTTTACTGGTTTGGGTCTCTATTTAATTTTAACTTTTAAATTCATTTTCAGTGATTTTGTTGTTCGTTTTTCAGTTTTTCCGAAACCTTGGAATTGGCAGATGACATGGCTATTGATATTCCCCACATTTGGTTGTACCTGGCAGAACTCGTCACCCCCATGTTAAAAGAAGGGGGAATTTCCATGAGAGAACTTATTGTGTAAGTTGTATTTGTTCTTTTCAACGTCTATCAAGGTAAACGGACTCAAAACTCCCTTACTCTGTGGCATATGCTGTCCATTGGCACCTCTGGACACTCATGGACACAGCCTGTCTTAGCCTTCAGTTTCAAGGAGAAATTGTTACATTGTCTACACTGGAGATATTGTTGGGGAAACAAGAGCTGTGTGGTCCTTGGAGGGTGGTAGTCATTGCAGACACAGCTGGGGTGTGGGGTTCTGTAAGTTTCCTGTAAGTCTGGGTTTGTGCCTGCCTTTTCCAAGCTGCTCTGCTATGTCATAGGCTCACAGTTAAAATGGCAGTGTCCTGAGCTGGGTGTAAATTGGGATCAGTGCTGCCTTGTGTTACTAACTAATGCTTCTCGCCTTCAGAACACTGCTGCTCATACAGCAATTCACACCATCACACTCTGCAAACCATATGACCCTCCTTTTAAAGATTCGCAAAGTGCACATTGGGGATTGTGAGACCCTCATGGGAAACAAGCAAGAAAGATGATTTAATTAGGCATGGTCTCATTTATTGTCAGAAGAACCCTTTTTTGAGGAATTTATAATACTGACCCTAGAGAACTTAGTTTAGGAAAGGAGGGTGTAGACTATGGAAAAATGGTCTCTATCTACCTCACTTAGAAAATACCATAAAGAAAAGGAAATTCTGTCTTAAATGTCCTTGTGACTGAGCCTTAAATGAGTGTCATGCTTTCATTTGATGTTGTAGGTAAGTAGTCACTGAAGTGCTTAATGATAAGGACAAATTCAGGCTTTCCACAGCCCTCTCCTGCTCATCCACAAAGCCTGAGGTGAGCAGGAAGTCTGATTGGCTAGCCTGTGTACTCTGTGTTTGACACGCATCATTTGTCTGCTGCTCTAGAGCAGAAACAGTGTTGGTACTTACTTGCCGCTCCTGTCCTCTACAGAGAATTTAGCAAGCCTTTACTTCCCGTTGGAAGAGCTGGGGTCCTGCTTTCTGAAATACTGCACCTTCTATGCAAACAGATGGTGAGTGTTAGCTGAGTGTCAACCCAGTGATGTGGTCAGAAGGACAGGGATGCGGACAGTTTAGGTCTCGTGTGCGAGGAATTGTGCCCTTTCTTGATCTTGGGAAGAAGACGAGAACTGCTTGACGTGACTCTGCCAGCGGCGCCGCCTTTGCTCTCGTGTTAGCAAGATCTTTGGGAAGAACTGTCCAGTCTCAGCCAGAATGGACTGCTGAGGTTGTGAAGATTCTCAAGATGCCTATTGTCCGTGTCTAGGAAGTCTGTCTTTCCTTAAACAAAACGACTATATTAATACTTGTAATGGATTTCAATAAGAAAACTTGGAGAGTGGGGCTGGAGAGATGGCTCAGGAATTTAGAGAACTTTCTGCTCTTGCAGAGGATTCCCGTTTGGATCCCAGCACCCACATAGTGACTCCAGCTCCAGGGGTTCTATGTGCCCTTTTGGCCTACATCAGTTAAAACACTCATCATTCACAAAATAAAAATAACTTTTTAAAAAAAAAACTTTGAGACAGGAGTCACAAAATGGTTGATTTTATTTCTTTTGACTAATGAGGTACTCTTCTTACCCTGTTAGAAATGGGTGGTGAAATGATGGTGCAGGATGGTGGATTTTTTCAGTTAAATGTCTGCTCTGCAAAGATAACTAAGCCTTCAAAGTCTGTACAGACTGGAGAAGGTATATATTCAGAGCTGACTAGGAGGGGAAACAGTGTAAACATGTAAACTTGGTGTGTTAGGATGTTTAATAATTGTTGGCAGTTGCCTAAATTAAGCATCTAGTAAATGAATAGTTGACTCATAAGCAGTTAAACTAAGTCATTCACTATTTTGTTTATTTATGTATTTATTTGTTTATTTTTAGGTTTGGGAGACAAGGTTAACTCTGTAGCACAGACTATCCTGGAACTCATTATGTAGTCCAGGCTGGCCTTGAACTCAGATGAGTTCACCCTCCTAATTGCTAGGGTTATCTGTGTGGCCACCATGCCAGAATCACCATTGCATTTACATGTATTCAGACATCTCTGTTTGAAAGATAATCGTCCCATTAGTAAGGAATAATACTGCATTTTATTTAGTCTCTAGAGGTCTGCACTTTTTACGTCCAGCAAACCTTTTTTCTTTCTTGCAAAGGAAGCTGATGGATGGTTTATCTCTTGTTTTAGAGCCATAAGAAAGTAGGTGCCTTATGGAGGGAGGCTGACCTCAGCTGGAAGGACTTTTTACCGGAAGGGGAAGATGTACATAACTTTCTCTTGGAACAGGTGAGTAACAGTTCCTTTTGATGGTGATTGGTTTGAAGTTGTTAGAGCCCTTGTGTAGCATTCATGAGGCCCTGGGTTCTCTCCACATCACTGCAAATGATGACAATGATAATGATAATAAATAAATCAAAGTAGTACTGTTGAGGGGCTAGGATGTTGCCTCAGTAGTAGAGCCCTGGGTTTGACCCCCAACATTTCAGCAACAAAGACAAAAATGAGAACCTTAGTGAAGGCGGTGTTTGAAGTTTGTGTTTTCAGGCTCCTCTGAGCATACAGTCAGAAGAAAATTTTAGGTGTCGGGTACCACATCCAGCACATCTCAGGAACAGACATGACTGGGGCTGATTTAGATGCATATAGAGCAAAGTTTCATTTGATTGGACTGACCTTTCAGATGGAGAACCTGCAGGACCCTGAAAGCTCAGAGTATTTGTTATAGAGGGTTGAACAGAGTGGTGGGATTTTTGCATTCAAATAAATGAGGAGACAGGTTTAATGAATCTCAGTAGGAACAGTCTCTATAGGCGGGAATCTTCAGGGCATAAATATCTAAGAGGGAAGGCTATAGTGGACATTTCTGCACACACATCAGTATGCATACATGGACCAGAAAGGAAGACTTTGCCATTTCCCTCTGGCATCTCAAGTCCTTGAGATGGTGCACATTCACCAAGGACTTCACACACTCAGGGCTTCATCAGTTCCCCAACACCAGGAAGCTATGCAAGCATTGAGGACCTCAGTTTGATCCCCAGACCCCCTGTAAAAATGCCGTAATGGTATGTACATGTATCCCAGCACTGGGGAGTAAGAGACTTAAGATTGGTAAAGCTTGCTGACCAGTCTAGCCTGAAAAGTGATTTCCTGTTTCAAAACAAAGTAGATGGGTGTTCCTTAGAGACAAAACCCAAGGTTGTCCTCTGACCTACACATGCATACACCTATATATATATATATATGCACATGTACACACATGACTATACCCATGTATACACACACAGTTTAAAAAGAATACATAGCAGACTCTCAGTGATCCTGAGGTGGACTTGATAAGTAGTGACATCACAAGCTGCCAGTGTTCTGAGCTCCAGTTTGAAGCCATGAGGTAGGTATTGGGGGAGGGGGGGCGAGGACTAGAATGCCACTTTTAAGGCAGAGAATTGTAGACAGGCTGTTTAAAAACCCCATTGATAAAAATTGGAGGGACATTAAAACCAGAACCTCCAATTTGATAGCCAAATGCAGAAATTTACAAGCCAGAGTGCATCATCAGTGCACTCTATTGCTAAACAAGCAGCTGTGGGATGCTAAGTTGAGGCAGACAAGACTCCTACAAATTCAAATCCTGAAACACTTGAAGTTGAGGATTGTGTGCTAGAGCCTGGAATCCCACCTCTTGGGGGCTGAGGTAGGTGTTATTTATTTGCGGCACTATTTACCATGCAAGAGAAAACATGAGGTACAACGAAATCCACTATAAGAGTTTTTATTAGGAGAGGGTGAAGAGGGGGTGTGCAGTAGGCCTACCAGGGGCAAACTGTGGAAAAGGGGGCGAGGGAACGGGTGGAATCTGCTTTTATGGCCCCCCTCCCGAGCTTGCACATATGAGCTTATGTGATCACGATGCTCACAGATTTATATGATCAGGTAGCACAGGGATTTACGTAGGACGCAAGGCCCAGGGATGACTAAGCATTCTGCCTGCCTAATGGACAGCACATGTGTGGTCATGTAGCTGGGGAGTGGCTAGGAATTCTAACAGTAGGGTCTGCAGGTAATCGGTCTCAGACAAACAAAGTTACTTAGGGAAAACTGAAGCTAAGGCCAGTTGTACCATAATCAGTAATGGCGTACCTACTGGTGCACATGATGCTAGCACACAGGAGTTAGGCAAGGCCTCTCTGTGAACTTGAAACTGTCTTGGTCTACAGAGAGAAAGCTATCCAGAGCTACCCTGTCTCCAAGGGGAAAAAATTTAAACCAACAATAAAACCACCATAGTAAAATAATGTCAGTTTAAATAAGTAAATGTCAAGCCCATTGTTTTGTAGCGCATTGAGTTGTGCACTATGGGATGCTCTTGGAATCACAGCTGTTCAGGAGCCTGGTGCAGGAGGATTAATTGTTCACCAGATATTTGAGGCCAGCTTGAGCAGTAGAACAGCAAAAGAGAGGAACAGTCCTGGGCTAAAGACACCATGGGTCGTTGTGCACTGGCTTCAGTTGTGGCTGTCTATATCTAGGTCCACCTGGGACGTGCTCATCTTAGGAGTGAGATCTGCAAAGCTGGAGAGGTGGCTGAGCAGTTGTCTTCAACCCCTACGTAGCTAAGACTGTCCTTGAGCTCCACCAATGGGCACATGCCTTTAATCCCAGCACTCAGGAGGCAGAGGCAAAGGCAGGCAGATCTCTGAGTTTAAAGCCAGCTTTGTCTGTAGAGTGAGTTCCAGGACAGCCAGGGCTACACAGAGAAACCCTGTCTCAAAACAAAACAAAAAACATGTGTGCACCACAGGGCTAGAAGAAAAGTTTTAGGAAAAAAGTTAAAGATAAGGCAAAAATGATCACTACGGCCAGTGAAAGAGGCCACACTGTTAAGAGTTCTGTTCCAGAAGTGAGTGAATGCTGATGAGTAAACTATGCTGATGCATTCATTAGCCTCATTTGAAGTGAACAAATACCTAGAACAGCAATTGAGTTTGTAGTTAAAAATGTTCCTACAAAGAAAACTCGAGGGTCCGTGGTCTGTCTGTGAATTCTACCGCATATTTAAAGACTAAGTAATATTACATACTACAGAACTCCACAAAGTAGCCTGTCCCTGAAAGTGGCCCTCTGATTCAGGTTACATTCCCTTTGTTGCCTGTGATTTAAAAGACAATGCAATCAAGCATCATAATCCACCTGCTGGGAGGTTCCGGGTAGTGTGTAAGGAGTTAAAGGTTATCCTTGGCTACATAATGAATTGGAAGCCAACCTTGGGCTATGAGACTATCTTAGTTAGGGTTTCTATTGCTGTGAAGAGAAACCATGGCAAATCTTACAAGGAAAGCCTTTAATTGAGGGGACTTGCTTACAGTTTCAGAGGTTCAGTCCATTATCATCATGGTGGGGAGCATGGTGGAGTTCAGGCAGACACGGTGCTGGAGGGACAGCTGTGAGTCCTACATCATGCAGGCAGCCGGAAGTGCTGAGACACCTGAGTGGTACCCTGAGCATAGGAAACCTCAAACCCGCCCCTACAGTGACACACTTCCTCCAACAAAGCCACACCTCCTAATAGTGCCACTCCCTATGAGGTTATGGGGGCCAATTACAGTCAAACTACCCCAGAGACCCTATGTCAAAACCTGGCATCAACAAAAGATGCTGTGGTGAACTCAGGTATAAGTGAAAGCCCAGGCCTCGAGGCACTGGAAGAGAGGTAACTTTTATAGCAACACAGGGACTCTATGATGCAAGTGTTTCCTTCCAGTGAGTATTACCTTTGTCAGTGGTAAAGCTTTGTTTTTAAATTTTTCTACTTTTATTACATTTCAATACTGTTAATTGCTTTATAGCTCAAAGTAAGTTCTGTAAATTCTGGTGGAATGTTAGGAGGTTTCCTTTGTAGATGCTTTAATCCCTCGGAACATTAGAATCATGTGGAAATCTTAGACTATACAACACTGGTAGCTTTTATTTTACATGTATTGGTGTTTTGCCAAAAGGGGGTGGATGAGAGATAAAGGGGAGAGGCCATTATGTGAAAGAAATAAAACATTGGGATAAAAACTGAATTCAAATGAGTTGATTTTTAGTTTTTAATCAAACCAAATTCTTAAAAAGCACTGAGAAAACTTGATTTGGATGATCTTTAGTATTTCTTTGTTTATGGTTTTTGTGTAAAGATGATGTAAAGCCGTAGCCATGTGTCTTATGGCCTGACTGAAAAGTATGTTTTCTGGTTCCTGATTTGTCAGCTCCCTGTTACCATAACAATTGATAGCATCGTTTCTTGCTCTTGTGCTTAGCATGGTTAGGGTCCTTAGGACCTGGAGCTGCCGCTCTTCTCCGCAGAGCTAACCCCAGACGTGGGTTACGGAGAAACTGCAGACTTAGCCCTCAAGGGCTCCTGTGTCATAGCTCCCTGTAAGACTGCAGTTCACAATGATCTGGAGGGAGCAAGGCAGAGAGGACCATAGGGATCTAGTTTGCCCTTTTATGGGGAATAGAAATGCGTAATATAAAAGTTTGAAAATTGACCTGGCAAGATGGCTTCAGGTAAAGGCACTCATTACACAAGCCTGTGTGACTGACCACACCGGGTGGAGGGACAGAGTCCGGAGTGGAGTGACAGCTCAGCGGTAAGAGTGTGCTGCTGCTGTGGAGCTCGGCTCCATGTCAGCCTGCAGCCTTCACTCCAGCTCCAAGAGGTCAGGTGCCCTCTTCTGGACTCTGTGAGCACCTGCACTTGCATGGACACATGCCCACAAGGGCATATAATTAAAAATAAAAAACCTTTTAAAGTTATTCTCTATCATGTACATGCATAGGTAAAAATATTAAATAGATTTTTTTAATTTAAAAAATAGATTCAGTTAGGTGTATGTGTCTCTGAGTGCAGATGCCCTCAGGCCAGAAGCGACAGATCTCTATGAAGCTGAAAGGTATTGGCAGTTGTGAATTATACCCTAATGGGTACTGGGAGTCAAACTCAGGTCCTCTGCAGAGTATTATGTACTCTTAACCACTGAGCCATCTCCCTGTCCCCTATTACAATTTTTTGGAAAGGTTGGAAACTCATGGAAATACTGCTGAAGTAACAGTCATTCACAGCTCTGTGTGGAGTGGTGCCTGCTGCTTATTTTCTCTCGGACAGAGCAAGCTCATGACTGGCCTCGCTGTCCATGTAATTGAACAGTACCAATGACTCATGTAGTTGCCACATTGAACAGTACCTATGTCTCATGTAATCATCACACTGAACAATATCAGTGTTTCATATTTGGTTCCAGAAATTGGACTTTATAGAGTCCGAAGGTTCCTGCTCCTCTGAAGCACTTTCAAAGAAAGAACTCTCTGCTGAGGAACTGTCTCAGCGGCTGGAGAAACTCATCATGGAGGACAGAGCGGACGACGAGCGGATATTTGACTGGGTAGAGGTACAGACACGGCCCATGCTCTGCTGTCTCTCAGGAGAATGGCCCAGTGGGGTCCTCAGAGTTCATGTGGCAGTCCTTTACTTCAGACCTTTTATCCTTGATGCCCTGTGGCTTTTGTGCTGATGTGTACAGAGTGTCTGAAATTCAAAGACCATTTGGAGGGTTTTTATAAGTGCTGATTCTTTTTTTATCATTTTTATTTTATTTATTTGTTTATTGACTTTTTTGAGACAAGGTCACATTATGTATAGCCCTAGCTAGCCTGGAACTTGCTAAGTAAACCAGGCTGGCTTCGAACTCATAGAGATCTCCTTGCCTCCTCTGGTGTACTACACCATGCCCAGTCAATTTCAGTCTTTAACAAGTCAAGTAAAAATCTGTTCCGAGCACAAACCCATTTCTCTGGGTCTCATTCCATTAGAATATATTCCATATTTTGTCACTCACTTATATACTAGAAAGAAGGTCTCTATGTAGACCAGGAAGGCCTGGAGTGCAGTCTCAGCACATAGTGCTTCACCATGGCCAGCTAAGTCCTTTTTTTTTTTTCTTTTTTTTTTTTTTGGTTTTTCGAGACAGGGTTTCTCTGTGTAGCCCTGGCTGCCCTGGACCTCACTCTGTAGACCAGGCTGTCCTCAAATTCACAGAGATCCACCTGCCTCTGCCTCCCGAGTGCTGGGATTAAAGGTGTGAGCCACCACCGCCACCCATCCAGCTAAGTACTTTTAAAGAGGTGTAAAGCAGGTGCAGCACATCTTCTCAGCATGTCTCTTGGCATCTGCTGCTCCCCACAGTCCCTCCCTAGATGTAACAATGACTCCACATGCTTCCGTTTCTCTGGTTGACCTGGCCATGAAACCCTCTAGGTCCTTTCTAGCTACTGGTGTTCCAAAGAGCTGGCCATCTGCCTGCCTGCCCTGCTGATCCTGGAAGTTCCTGCAGAGTGGGATGTGAGGGCAGGTGTCAAGAAGAGGCTGCCTTGATCTGTCTCAGTTATAAAGTCTGTCAACACTGGCCTGTCTCTAAATAGCCTTAGGTGACTAAACTTTCAAACACAGAAATGGACAATGACATCTTCAGTGTTTCTTGCCAGACACTGTGTTCAGACTGACTTTCTGATGGAGAAGACCACAGGATACTGTTGAAACACTTGAAACTCTTTCTTAGTGTAAGCTTAAGCAACAAGATGCACGCAGTGAGATTAAACCTGGGGTCCCTTTGACTTCATTTGACAGCTGTTAATGCACTGTTTGTTGACATCCTTAGAAAAGAGGAACAAGTTTCTCAACACCTGAAGGCTTTGTTCCAGGCTGTGCTAGAAACCAGCACCATTTGCTGTGGATAAAGATGAACAGCAGTATTGGTCCAAGTACACAGTCACACAGTGCTGAGAACATGGTCCAGGCTACACTGCAGTCAGGTGCAGCTGCATCTTACTGTGTAGCTCTGGCTGGCCTTAAGCTCACTTTGTAGACCAAGCTGCCTAGAACTCAGAGCATCTGCCTCTGTCCTCCCTCCTTCCCCCACCCAGCCCCCAGTACTAGAATTAAAAGACATAGGCAAGCACACTCACCTGTGGTGCAGTTGGCTTTTAAATGTGTAGACATGAGTAGGTCTCCTTCTGTGGGTTATTGTTGAGGAGTACTGTTGTTGAATGGTTACACTTCCAAATGAGCATAGTACATGGTACTGTATGATTGAGCACAGGGGAGGAAGTTCCTTAAACTTGAGTGGCTGCCTGGAGCGCTTTTACAGACAAGTGCATTCTGTTTTCGTTTCAGGCTAATCTGGATGAAAGCCAAATGAGTTCACCTACATTCCTCAGAGCTTTAATGACGGCCGTTTGCAAAGCAGCTATTATAGGTGAGTGACATTGGTTGACAGCAGTTCTGAGCATCTGACATGGATTGTTGGCTTTGCATCTCATCATCTGATTTTATATTGTCTTGGCACTTGGGGTTTCTGTGCAAATGGTGGCATCATATCGTGCTACCTGCTGTCTCGGTCACGGGGTGAATAGTTGCTCTCTCAGTAAGAACCCGGTCTTAGCCTCACCTGTGTGCCTCATGTTCTGCAGCTGAGCAAAATTGCTTAATGCTTTTTGGGTCCACATAGATTTTTCCTTCCACTTTTCTTTCAATCATCAAGGCCATGTCTTCCATTCATGAATGGGTTGAATATTTTTTATGGTTTTTTTGAGGTGGGGACTAATGTAGCCCAGGCTAACCAAGGTCTCCTGCTTATGCCTCCCTTGTGTTAAAATTATAGGTCCATGTGACCAAGTTTGGCTTATCCTTTAAATATCTATGCCTTATAAGCATGAGCACTTAACCATCAAGCTATAGCTCCAGCTCCCAATTTTGCTTTATTTTTGTATTTTTAAAGTATTCATTTGAATTTCTACATTATTAATTAGTAATATTTTTAATTGATATGACAAATTATAATTGTACACATTCATAGGGTAAAAGTGATGTTTTGAGGAATGTCTGCAATGTGGAATGTTTAAATCAAGCTAATCAGCATATCTGTCAGCTCTCCAACTTAATGGTGAGATATCTGATTAATATGGCTCTCTTAAGGTGCCATTAAACTGTGGTGCTGTTTCATTATAATTACAAACAAATAAATGGGTAAAAAGTTGGGAAATCTGTACTCAACATGCATTTCTCCTTCAGGTTTTATGTCATTTTTTATAGAATGTACCATTACAAATATACTAGTGTCAGAGGCCTATAATCCCAACTGTTTAGGAAGCTGAGGCAGCAGGATTGTAAGCTCAAGGCCTGCCTGGGCTATGGAGAATGTTGAAGGCTTTACTAGGCACCTTAGTGAGATCCTGTCTCAAAATGAGAAGTCCAGGGATGTCTGGAGATGTAGCTCAGTGGAAAGTGCTTGCCAAGTGTGTGAGACGCTTGGTCCAGTCCCCAGTCACAGCAGAAGAACATACAGATTCGGTCTTTGCTTTCCTCGCCTTGCACAGATGTGTGTGTCTGCTGTGCTCAGAGTAGTAGATGTACACAGTTGTGTGCTCATTCTGGTTCCTGTGTCTCTCCAGCTGATTGTTCTACCTTCAGAGTGGACACTGCTGTGATCAAGCAGAGGGTGCCCATCTTACTCAAGTACCTAGACTCAGACACGGAGAAGGAACTACAAGCACTTTATGCACTACAAGCGTCAATAGTCAAACTTGACCAACCTGCCAGTAAGTGTCCAGCTTGGTACCATGAGCCCAGCTGATCAGGGAGAACTTGTAAGCCCTGGG
Organism: Peromyscus aztecus; assembly: GCA_902168405.1. Taxonomy (NCBI): domain Eukaryota; kingdom Metazoa; phylum Chordata; class Mammalia; order Rodentia; family Cricetidae; genus Peromyscus; species Peromyscus aztecus. The sequence continues at coordinate 22,943 of CABHPQ010148192.1, forward strand.
AAGTTGGGGTTTGGACATGGACAGTAGGATGACTTGCAACAACTCATAGAATCAGCAATGTGAAAACCTGTGTGAGAAAATGCTGATAAGTTTTGTTTAGCAGGGCATGGTGTCACACGCCTTTAATCCCAGCACTCAGGAGGCAGAAGCAGGTGGATCTCTGTGAGTTCAAGACCAGCCTGGTCTATAGAGCGAGTTCCAGGACAGCCAGGGCTATTACACAGAGAAACTCTGTCTTGAAAAGCCAGGGGGGAAATGTCTAGTTTAGGGTCTGGAGAGAGAATTCAAGTGTGAAGAGTATTGGCTGCTCTTCCAGTGGATCCAGTCTCAGTTCCCAGCACCCACAACCACTCACAACTCTCTTTAACTCTAGCTCCTCCTTCTGGTCTCCACGGCCACCAGGCATGCACATGGTGCACAGATGATACATACATGCAGGCAAAACACCCAAACACATAAAATTTTAAATATAATTTTTTAAAAAAAAGTCTAGTTGAACTAGGTGCGCAGCTTTCCCCCATCATCCCAGCATATACATGGGTATGGCTGGGGCAAGAGGAGCAGAGCTTCCAGGCCAGCTTGGGCTGCTGTGTAAGAATATATCTCAAAAGCAAAGACAGCAAGTATAACTGGTGTAGAGAGTTGATCCTCTCCATAGGCCGTGTCTGATGGACCTCTCGTCAAGGATGTGTATACACTGCTCAGTGTGGCGACCTAGTCATCCTGAGATGCCTGAGGCCATGGTGCACGTAAACATGGCTGTTGTGACTGAGAACTGAATTTTCCATTTTGTTTAACTTGTATTGAAGTAGCCCCATGTGGGCATATTGGATGCATATTAAATATCCCTGAGGCTGGCCAATGATCTCAGCATCCTGAGTTACCCACACACCCCAGTGGTAGGTGCTACTGCCCAGTGAACCACTGATGTCCTCAGGAATTTACTGCAGTTTGTGCATGTGGATGGAGCAGGCTTATTTCGGGGATGGCCTTGAGTGGTTCCCAGATGCTTTGCTTGTGTTAGGACATTTGCAAAGTTTTCCTTTGTTGAAAGTGAAAGTGCTTGTAGATCTTCCTGGGAGATCAAAGAAAAGCAAGTTTCCCTCAGAGTTTAATCAAGGAGGGTATCAGAAACTGAGTTGTCTTTCCTTCTCTCAGAGTCATGTGAGGTCATGTAACAGGATAGCACTCTTCTCTGAGCTGTTGCAGAAGAGGACACTAGCTTTTCAGATGAGATGCTTGCTGTCTGATGAAGTGGCTGCCAAGTTAACATTAGATATCGCGTTACAGCGACCTCAGTCATCTTAGGAATTGTTAGTTTGGGATCCAGCTGCCATCAGACTTGTGGCTTCACTCCATTTCCCTGTAGATGGACTGGAGTTGTTTTGATTTTATTTTCGTTGGGTTTTTTTTGGGGGGGGAGGGGGCTGCAAGTGAGTCTTAAGTGCCAGAGGTGATGGCGCACACATTTAATCCTGGTCCTCAGTGAGCAGAGGCAAGTGGATCTCTGTGAGTTCAAGGCTACCTGCTCTACATAGTGAGTTTGTGACCAGCCAGAGCTACATATTAAAACCCTGTCATGAAGGAATTTTCTTTTTCTTTCTTGTGGTGCTGTGGGTTGAACTCAGTTCCAAGGAACTATTTTAAAAGGAAGAATAAATACATGTAAAGGAGCTTCATACCTCTACCAGTGTTCTCCCTCTTTTGAGTAGTAATACAAATTTCCACTGTAAGAGAAGAATAATTCAATTATTCAGGCAGTTGAGACATTTAAGACACCAAAATATAGAGATCACTTCGTCCCATGTTTTTCATATACAGTCACTCTTTGTTTTTAATACAGCCTTAGAATGTGTGAAGTGTTTAATTTGCTATCTATATAATAGGAAACAGCTTCCCCGTGTCTGAACATAGTTGGATTTGAATTTTTAAAAAAGATATAGCCGGGCGGTGGTGATACACGCCTTTAATCCCAGCACTTGGGAGGCAGAGGTAGGTGGATCTTTGTGAGTTCGAGGCCAGCCTGGGCTACAGAGCAAGTTCCAGGACAGCCAGGACTGTTAACACAGAGAAATTCTGTCTCCAAAAACCAAAAAAAAAAAAAAAGATATAAAAGCAGTGTAGATTGCTCTGCAAACGGGTGTTACGTTCCTCAGCATCAAGAATGTGTGGTGTGTGGTCCTGGGAAATGAGTATTTGTACACTGTGTTGATTCACTTATTGACCTCAGTTTGTTCGTTCATTCATTCATTCACTGCATGCATTCACTTACTCATTCGCACATCATTGCTTTCCCTTGCAACTGCAGTGCCCAAACCAATAGCAATTTTTACCTCCTTGCAGATTTGCTCCGAATGTTTTTTGATTGCCTGTATGATGAGGAGGTGATCTCAGAGGATGCCTTCTACAAATGGGAGAGCAGCAAGGACCCTGCAGAGCAGAATGGGAAGGGCGTGGCCCTCAAGTCTGTCACAGCATTTTTCACGTGGCTGCGGGAAGCAGAAGAGGAGTCCGAGGATAACTAAAACTTCAAATACACAAACGAAACAAAAGAAACAATTTAAGTATTTTTTTAAAAAGTTTCACGTCTTCGCCAATCACAGTGCAGCAAGGCCAACTCTCGCAGAAACCCCACGTGTGCACGAGTGGGTGAGGGCAAAGGAGACAGGTGATCATGGAGGCTAAAGGTGCTGGAGCGCGGAGCCAGCACCCCTGAGGGCGGGAGCTCGCAAACCAAAATACATGTACTATTTATAGAAAATATTTTCTGTTTTAATCTTTTCTTTTTAAACGAGGACTCATACTTTAAAAAAAAACAAAAAAAACAAAAAAAAACAAAAACCCACATTTAGCAAAAAAAAAAAAAAAAAAAGGAAAGGAAAAAAAAAATTGAGAACTTTTAATTTATTTTAAGGACTGCAAATGCCAGTGTGTAATTTTTTAATTTGCAGTTTCTGTAAACAACTTGTATAATAGAAAAGCAGAGAAATAAATTTCCCCTTCCCTTCAGATGCACCTCACATTTGTATTAAGATATAGCTGTTAGTCCAGATTTGAGAAGGTTTGGGGTGAACAAGGTAAGAAAGATCCTTTTCTCTCTCTCCTCTTTCTCTCTCTCTCCTCTCTCCTCTCTCTCCTCTCTCCCTCCCTCTCTCTCTCTCTCTCACACACACACACACATACACCACTCCCCCCCTGGTATCAGATCTCTCTGCCTGCCTCTCAGCTTGCTTCAGAAAATTTAAAAATTACACTAGTAATCAAAACATACATCACCTTGGAACAGAAGGAAGTACTGTGGACCATAAAAATTCAAGAATTGTTCAAAAAAAGTACCACCCTGGAAAATACCCTGAATACCGTTGAAATCGATAGAGCAATCTTAAGGCTTGTAAATACATAGAACAAATATTTAAAAACATAAAAAAGGAACTGACTCAATACTATTTCTTTTCACTTTCAAAATATAAGGAGCAAAATAAAGACAAACCTTGCAAATTTAAAGTAAAGGACGTCTCCTTTGACGGCCGTCATGTGCGTGCCAGCTGGGGAGGTGCTGTCTGGCCACTTTACTGCCTAATCCCAGTTGCTTCTGACGCTGTGGCATGATGATATGTGTGTGGGCCATGTGTGTATCTGTCCAGTGTGGAAAGAGGGGGCTTTTGCTTAGGTAGGAATGCAGCTGTGTATATTACGACTCTGGGCAGCAGATCACCCCAATAATACCACTGATTTTTAAATCTCCCATTAATCATTACAGTGGTTAGAATCCAAAAGGTGGGGCTGGAGAGGTGGCTCAGCGGTTAAGAGTACTGGCTACTCTTCCAGAGGACCTGAGTTCAGTTCCCAGCACCCACATGGCAGCTGTAACTCCAGCTCCAGGGGATCCAACACCTTCACATAGATATGCATTCAGACAAAATAGCAATGCACATAAAATAAAAATAAATCATTTAGGAAAAAATAAAGACTCCTAAAGTTACCTTTGGAAAGAATGTAAAAAATTGGGCCAACAAGATGTCTGGGCAGGTAAAAGTGCTCACTGCCAAGCATGATGACCTGAGCTTGACCCCTGGGTCCACATGTGTGCTTGTGCTCAAGGTAAGTGTGTGTGCATGTGTGTGAACACACATAGGCATGCCCACATAAAATGAAAAGAAATCCAGAGCTAAATGCTGCTTTATCGTAGGAGTGGAGTTTAATATCACACCCACCTGCAGGGAAGACCTCATCCTTCCACTCGCTCATCCAGGCCGTGCAGTGGGTGGGGAGCCTCTGGTGAATTGCTGGGTCTGTGTCTGCTGCCGCTGCTGGCCTTTTTCTTTCCCCTCCATGAAGTAGCACTCGGAGATGGAGTTTCCGAGTTTCTGGCCTTTCACCCTACAAAATGATTTATGAGCAAAGCCAGGCTGATGAATAAATAGCCACCCAAATAAATACTTTGTATTTCATATCCACATAATGTAGATTTGTTCTGGCTTCTGTCTAACAAAATGTCCACAGGAGACCTTCCACCGTGGTAAAGTGCTTTCCTGGACTGGGGCTGAGCATACTCAGAATCCTGTCATATGTGGTCACAGAGCCCATTCCCCTGTGGTGAAGAGCCAAGTGCTAAAAGTCCCGGCACCCAGCAGTGTCAGCCATGAAAATGGACATGGGGAGTGGTTTGGGAGGGTCTGAGTGACTTGGAAGCTTCAGAAAAGTCACCTGATTGAATGGTGTAATGTGGTAATGTTTCCGGGACCCTTGGGCAGAGGATTCCCATCCAGGAAGCTCCTGCAGGATGCAGGCTTTCTAAAGGATGTAATGGCAAGTGTCAGGGTAGGGGTAGATGCAGGGAGAAGGTAGGATAGCGATTACATCTTGGAAATCAATGGCTATTTGCAGACTGGCCCGTTCATCACTATTTTAAATTTAAGTTGATAAAAAATAATCAGGTTAACACATCCAGCACAATAGAAGAAATATGGTTTGGAATTTCATCCATTGGAGCAGGGGTAAGGTTGCTTTGGGGGTTCTTGATGCCATGTTGCAATGTTTGATAAAATTAAAGCTATTCGTAGACAATGTGCATGTTATCCTAGCACTCAGGGAGAATGATGACAGCCTGAGCTATATACTGGGGGGTGGGGGGGGGGGCAGGCTCTCTGGAAAGATGGCTCAGTGGATAGAGCACTTGCTGCACAAGTGTGGAGACCTGCATTCAAATCCTCAGCACCTCCATAAAAGCCAAGTGGGATAGCACGCCCGCCTGTAACTGCAGCACTGCGGGAGCAGAGGTGGGAGGAGGGGTGAGGCTGACTGGCTACCAGTCAACCTTTAGGTTCAATGTGAAAGCCTGGGTACAGGAAATCCATTGGAGAGAGGCAAGCAGTCCTCTTCTGGCCTTGCATGCGTGTCTACATGCAGTGAGTAGTGGTGTGGCTAATGAGAGACTGAGACAGAAGACTTGCTTTGAGCTCAAGGTCATTCTGGAGTAAGAGTTCTCGGTTCTAGATTCAAATGAAATTTTGGAACAAAGAATGTTTTTTGTTAGGTGAATGCACAGTCTTGGGATTGCTACCCTCTCAGGCCTCTTCCAGGAAAGCATGGTTTCTTGGGATCCAGTTTAAAATGAGCAATGCTTGGATATGGTTAGCTTGTACCTGTAATTCCAGGACAGAAAACCCTGACACAGGAGAATGGCTGCAAATTCAAGATCAGCCTGGGTTAAAGAGTGAGATTCTATCTAGGGGGAAACAAGGACTGAGATGTCCTAATGTTAAGAGTGCTTGCTCTGCAAGCTAAGGAACCTGAGTTCACATCCTCGGCACCCACGTAAAAAGGTGAGCTTGTTTTTGTGTGCCTGTAACTGGGAAGGGGGAGACATGCTGATCCAGAGTATGCTATGACCAGAGGTAACAATGGACATTTCAACGTTTAGTCAGAGAGCCTGTCTGAAGGCAGCAAGTCAGAGCTCTTAAGACTCCCTGATCAGATCTCTGCACATACTGCATGGGTGCACTTACCACATTCATGTGCATGGAACATACACATTCACAAAACCCTGAAGCAACAATAGGTAACAACTGGCTTGCCTTTACTCCAAGACACAAAAGTTCTCTGGGGCTGGTGGGTGTGACTCATTGGGAGAACACAACATGGTTTTACACACATCTTTACCTCAGGAGCAGTTCATTAAATGTCTAGTTAAGTGTCTCAGGTGCACTGAAAACAGTTGACAGTTGTTCAGTAACTTGAAATGTCCTTTTCTCTCTCTCTCTTTTTTTTTTTTTTCCGAGACAGGGTTTCTCTGTGTAGTTTTGGCACCTTTCTGGAACTCACTCTGTAGCCCAGGCTGGCCTCAAACTCACAGAGATCCACCTGCCTCTGCCTCCCAGTGCTGGGATTAAAGGTGTGTGCCACCACCACCTGCTGAAAAATGTTCTTTTGAAGGGGAGGGGAAAAAATGCAAGTTTTCAAAACAAATGCATTTTAGATTCTTGGGTAGATCACAGTTGGGTTATGAAGTAGTTTTTAAAGCAGACTTTAACAAGCTGAGGATACAGGCAGTGGTAGTGTGTATTAGCACAGGTGAGGTCCTACATTCAATTCCCAGCACCAGCTAGAAACAAACAAACATGAAACTACTTAGCATCTAGTAAGGGCTGCAGCCTCTGCTCTTGGGAAATTCCTGTTCTGCATAAAAACAAAGCTTGAGCAGGGCGTAGTGGTATATGCCTTTAATCCTAGCATTCAGGAGGCAGAGACAAGCAGATCTCTGTGAGTTCCAGGACCCAGGGCTACAGAGAGAAACCCTGTTTTGAAAAACAAAACCAGAAAGGTTGGGGTTCACACTCATAACTTACATTGTCTAAACCTTGGCATAGGCTCATTTGCCCCATTGGTGTCTAGTACCCTTTTGTTTTTAGCACTTAACTATGTATTTTACCTGTCCGAATCTGGATTCAAGGCCTGGCATCTGGTGCGGGTGGTTTTAGAGTCCAAGACAGCCTACTGTTCTTGGGCTGTCTCAGCATCCTGGTGTGCAGACTCCTCATCACACTCCTTATTGAAGGAAATGCCTTGCCACAGAAGACACGGGCCTCAGCCAACAGACTTAGGAACCCTGCAGTGCTTGCTGATGGTGGAGATAAGAGAGTGCTGTCCTGGCATGTATGAGACCCTGGGCATGAGGGAGGGAGAGATGGTTGTGTGTTTGTATGTCTGTGTGATCTCTGATAATGGCAGGAATTATTTCTCCTTCCTGGTATGATGGTTTATCTTTCCCTCAGCTGGTAATATTCAGAGTCAACTAAAATCTGTTCACTGCAGTGTGAAAACGTTGCCCAGGGATGGAGAGTCAGCTCAGTGGGTGCAGGGTTCCACAAGCCTGAAGACTGGAGTTCCATCCCCCAGCACCCACAAAGCAGGGTAGGTGTGGAAGCTTGCCTGTAATCCTGATGCCCAAGAGATGGGATTCCTAGGGCAAGATGATGAGCCCTGGGTTCAGTGAGAAATCCCTGCCTCAGTAAACACAGTGAGAGTAATCAGAAAGACTTCAAGCTCTGGCCTCTATACAATAGCACTCATGCATGTGCACTGTGTATGCATGAGCACTCCTGTAGTCAGACTTTAGACTGCCAACTCACAGAAAACAAAGACTTATTAATTACAAATGCTTGGTCAATAGCTTAGGCTTGTTTTAACTAATGCCTATAACTTCAATTAATCCATTTCTATTAATCAAGTGTTGCCCCAGGCTCATTATCTCATATATGTACTTCCCATCCTGCTTGCTCTGCATCCCTCTGACTACACCCTTCTCCCTAACATTCTCTCAGTCAGCTCTTTATTAATCAATGAGAGTAATACATACTTACAGTGTATAAAGATTGTCCCACAGCATTTCCCTCTTTCTGTCTAAATAAAAAGGAAGATTTTAACTTTAACACAGCAAAACTATAACAAAAACAGTTATTAAGTAAGAATTAGTTACATTTGGATTTGGCAAAAATAGAGAAAATACTCTTATCTATCTTTGTGAGTCTAAAGTTTTGTGCCTAATTTACCTATCATTATAACTAAGGAAAACTTTATGTCTAATTACTTGGTCTTTAACTCCATCAAAGACCCCAGAAGGGTGAAATGTTACCTAACAACAAAGACTTCTGGCTGCCTGGACAGTTACCCAAAGTTCTTCTGTAACATTGGGGCATCCAACTTTGGCCTACAAAAAGTGTCTGACAGACATTTTTGAGAAGCAGGGAGTTTTAAAGGACTGTCCTACCTTGTGTTGGCACAAGTTTGGCAGTCATTTTCTTTTGCATCCTGCTGGTCAGTTTGGACAGTAACTGTCAGCAATTGAGGCAAGAGCAGTTTCTTGCCCAGATGGCTAGCTTTTGCCATAAAGAAAGCAAACTCCATATGGATGTTCTTTGATGCTGATCTCTTGAATCTTGAAGTACATTGGTGCTTTCAGGAGCAGACATGTCTCACTGTCATGAAAAGCTTTATGTTATTAAAATTTTTTAAGTGTCATATTTTGTATGTATTTGAAGTGTTGAAGACCATCTATCTAAATATATGTTTAACCTTGAAAACATACCTAATATGACTACAAGTTTGATTATTATAAATGACTACTAACCTGTATTTCTTAGTTATACATTACAATTTTAAATAAGTTGCATGAGCAAAATACCCCCAAACAAGAGTAGAAACATACATACAGTATAACAAAACTTAACTTTGAATTCGTTATCAATAAACCAAAACTCATACTAATGTAAAATATTTTCAGATTAGGAGTTGCTTTTTGGATTAGAGTAGATTTAGTAATCCACCCTTCTATCTCATCCTTTCTATGCCCCATCCCCCTTTTTTCCTTTAGAAAGAGATCTTTGGATTTAACTCCTTTATTTAGCTATTTTCCTGACTATGATCAATAACAACTTGTAACCAACCCTGCTTAAATGATGACAAACATCCATAACCCATCTTTGGGAATGTGGGCATTATTTCTCTAGAAATTCCTGTTGTCTTCTGGCACCGGCATCTTTGGGGGACCTTGAGAAGAATTAGAATAATGGTTAAGTCTTGGCTAGAGTAGTCTGTGAGGCTGGATCTTCTCAGCCAGCAACCTTGAAGCTGTTCTGAATGCAGAACTCTGAGAAAACTGCAACAGAGGTGCTCTGAGATGTTGGATCACCTGGGCCATCCATTTTCATTGTTCTCTGGTCTCCTTGTTCTGAAAATACATAAACTTTTAAAGGTAACATACATATTTGAATTAATATAAGTATAGACTGTGTGTTGTACACAAGTTCACCACAGATGATTTTTTTGTTTTATGTTTGAGTAGGTAAAATATATGTTACATGTCTTGTAGTTTTTCTTTTTTTTTTTTTTAAGATTTATTTATTTATTATGTATACAGTGTTCTGCCTGCACATATCCCTGCAGGCCAGAAGAGGGCACCAGATCTCATTACAGATGGTTGTGAACCACCATGTGGTTGCTGGGAATTGAACTCAGGACCTCTGGAAGAACAATCAGTGTTCTTAACCACTGAGCCATTTCTCCAGCCCGTCTTGTAGTTTTTCTAGGTTTATTTCTTTATGTCTGTAGCTAGGACTTTCAGGGGGTCTTCCTTAATCAAACTTGATCAAACCTTGAATGAATCCACAGCCTTTCGTTTTTCTGTGGAAACAAAAGCACAACCTCTTCCCCAAAGCAATACATCTTTTGACTTCCATTTTAAAGTCAAGATATTTTTAAAATATATAGGTTGGTTTAATCCAGCAGCCTTCACAATCTTAGCAGCTAACATTCCTTCATTAGCAACCAGATAATCTAAAGACAACACAATAACATACAGAATCCAGACTCCCCATGTTGTAGCTAGAGTTTTCCTGCCTGGCCCACAGTCAGGACAAATCTCTTTACCCTGCCAGTCCCACAGTCACTCAGACCCAACCAAGTAAACACAGAGACTTATATTGTTTACAAACTGTATGGCCATGGCAGGCTTCTTGCTAACTGTCCTTATATCTTATATCAATCCATTTCTATAAATCTATACCTTGCCACATGGCTCGTGGCTTACCGGCATCTTTACAAGCTGCTTGTCCTGGTGGCGGCTGGCAGTCAGTGACTCCCTCTGCCTTCCTGTTCTTTTAATTTTCTCTGTTAGCCCCGCCTATACTTCCTGCCTAGCCACAGGCCAATCAGTATTTTATTAGCAACACATTTGTCTTACAGAACATTCCCACAGCACTAATGTGGTGGGATTGTGTTCTCCAAAATATTGTGTATGCTAATAAACTTATCTGGGGTCAGAGAACAGGACAGCCACAATATTAAACATAGAGGTTAGGCAGTGGTAGCATACGCCTTTAATCCTGGCATTCCAGAGGCAGAAATTCATGTGTTCAAGGATACACCCAAGCATGGTGACCCACGCCTTTAATCCCAGAAAGCAAGTCTTCAATCCCAGGGAGTGGCGGTAGAAAGCAGAAAGGTACATAAGGCGTGAGGACCAGAAACTAGAGGCATTTGCCCTGGAGAGGCATTTGGCCTGGAGAAGCACTGGGCTGGTTAAGCATTCAGGCTTCTAGCAGCAGTTCAGCTGAGAGTCATTTGGATATGAGGACACAGAGGCTTCCAGTCTGAGGAAGCAAGACCAGCTGAGGATCTGGCGAGGTGAGATAGCTGTGGCTTGTTCTATCTCTCTGACCTTCCAGCATTCACCCCAATAACTGGCCTCAGGTTTGATTTTATTAATAAGACTCTTTAAGATTCATGCTACACCATGTATTTTCTATCTTTGTGTAGCTTTCTCCCTTTCTTTAAAGACTATCATTTTTAAACTATTTTTTATGACTGTGTATACTATTTCTCTATTCTCTCCCAAGCCTATGTCCATTTTTAAACATTTAGAGGTGTAATCTATTTAGAGGGTTTTTTTTTTTTTTTTTCTGTCTGAATCTGTCTTTACTGCATATCTACAATCTTTTCTGTCTGTAGGAGCAAAACTTAAACCTGCCATGAGGCCTAGTTCATGGCATGTTGGTGGGGCTCACTCTGGCAGCACTCACACTGGCAGCTGAAGCCCACAGGCATTGGCCGGGAGATGCTTCTCTGTACCACTGCCAGCATGAGAGAAATGAGACTAAGAAGCCACATTTGGCTCTGTTTTTGTGTGGTTAGAACTTTTGTGAAGCTTTCTCAGGTCTTATATAAATATAGGTGCTGGACATTTGAGCACCATTTGTAGTTGGGCCTTTTTTGGACTGCCAACTCAGAAAAACTGACACAGAGACTTATTAATTATAAACGCTTATCGGATAGCTTGGGCTTGTTTTTTAACTAGCTCTTATAACTTAACCCATTTCTATTCATGTGTGTATTGCCCTGCACTTCCCATTCTGCTCACTCTGTATCTCATAGCATCTCCTCTGACTCTGCCCTTCTCCCCAGTGTTCTCTCTGCCCTGAAAATCCTGCCTAGCCATCAGCCAGCCAGCTCTTTATTAACCAATGAAAGTAATACTTATTTACAGTGTACAAAAATTGTTCCCGAGCACACTCATGCATGTGTACTGTGTGCGCATTAGCAAGTGTATACACATGCACACCACAGTTGCCTGCGTGACCCAGTGGCATACCTCTGTAGTGCCAGCTACTCCAGAAGGAAGATCCTTTGAGTCCAGGTTAGAATCAAAGTAAGATTTCCTACTGAGGCAAGCATGGCATGGGAGGGACAAGATGGCACGTGTCTGTAATCCCAGCACTTGGGAGGTGGAGGCAGAAGATAAGGAGTTCAGGTTGTCCTTGGCTAAGCAATGGAACATTGTCTCAAAAGGAGGTGGGAGGGCCAGGCGTGATGGTTCAGACCTTTAATCCCAGCACTTGGCAGGCAGAGACAGGCCTGGTCTATCTACATACTGAGTTTCAGACAGCCAGGGCTACATAGACCCTGCCTCAAAAAAAAGAATTAGTTGGGGGTGTTGTATCAGTGTATGGGTGGGTGGGGGGTCAGTTGTTACCTGGATGACTAAATAGTAGTGGGAAGCATGAGTTGCTAGAAATGAATTGACAGAGGCGGTGGCGGCGTACGCCTTTAATCCCAGCACTCAGGAGGCAGAGGTCAGTAGAGCTGTGAGTTCGAGGCCAGCCTGGTCTACAGAGAGTGTTCCAGGACAGCCAGGGCTACATAGACCCTTTCTTGAAAAAAACAAAAACCTGAAAGTATATCAATAAAAGTGAAAAATAAAGATTAAAAACTGAAAGCTGGCCAGACATGGTGGTATGTGCCTTTAATCCCAGCACTCAGGAGGTAGAGGCAGTAGGATCTCTGTGAGTTCAAGCTTAGCCTGGTCTACATAGTTCTAGGACAGTCAGGGCTACATAGAGATCCGTCAAAAGATAAACAAACCTGGAAGGCCGGCCTACTACCAACTGTACGTTGCCATATACCCAATCTCCAAGTCATGAATGTATGGAGACAGCTGGCCACTGGGCGTCACTGAACCCACTCGCCGTCTCTGGCTACCCGTCATAGGCTGCACTGCTTTACGCCCAGCAAAGGAGATTGGCCTGTATAGCTACCAAGAAAGAATGGAAGACTAGGGATGGCATTGTTGGAACTTTTACTTTTGTTTAGTTTTTGTTTTTTGAGACAGGGTTTCTCTGTGTAGCCTTGGCTATCCTGAAACTCACTTTGTAGACCAGGCTGGCCTCGAACTCACAGGAGATCCACCTGCCTTTCCCTTCCTAGTGTTGTGTACCACCACCCAGCTCTGTGATGCTATTTTGTTTGTGCTCTGACAACGCTTGCCTGGAGATCAGAGTGTGGAGCTAGCCACTAGAGGCCAGGCAGTGGTGGCATACACCTTTAATCCCCCAGCACTTGGGATCTCATGCCTTTGATCCCAGTACTTGGGAGGCACATGCCTTTACCCAGCACTTGGGAAGAGGAAACAGGAAGTGATATGGTTTGGAGGAGAGAGGAAGTGATGAGGTGGGGTGGAGACAGGAGCTCGGCCCCTTTCAGTCTGAGGATTCCTAGAAGTAAGAAGTCTCTCTAGTGGCTGGCTACTCTGCTCTGCTCTTTCAGCTTTCACCCTGACATCTGACTCCAGGTTTTTATTATTAAGACCAATTAGAATTCATGCTACGGGGTTGGAGATTTAGCTCAGTGGTAGAGTGCTTGCCTAGCAAGTGCAAGGCCCTGTGTTCGGTCCTCAGCTGGAGTGGGGGAGGGCGGGGGTGATCAACTTTGGGGGCACAAATTCATGAAAAAGCTGCTTGCCTATGGCTTTGCAGCCACCAGCACAGGCCGGAGCTGCAAACAGCTAGTCACTACCCCACCAGCTAGGTTTTCCTTTCTTTTGGGATTTTTCTGTTGCGGCCTCTCTGCAGCAAACTCTACTGGCATTTGGGCTCCAAACCCTACAGGAGTTAGCCGCTTTCACACATTCCCCCATGCAGACGGCTGGCTCTTTGACTTCTCTCCTAGTGGGTTGTCGGCTTTCTCTGGATCCTCTTCTTATGATGGAGAGTTAGGTCTCTATGTGATTACATGATGCATGGTTTGAAAATGGAACAATTAGATGAGAGGATAATTATTTTAGATGGGGTTTACATAATATCAGTTATAGATATCTGTTTGATCATTTTTGTTTTATCATTAAAAAATGTTGGTTAATATGAGTGCCAAGATAAAAGTTATAGGGACTGGAGAGATGGCTCAGTGGTTAAGAGCACTGACTGCTCTTCAAGAGGTCCTGTAGTTCAATCCCAGCAACCACATGGTGGCTCACAACCATCCATAATGAGATCTGGTGCCCTCGTGACATACAGGCACATATGTAGACAGAACACTGTACACATAATCTTTTTTTAAAAAAAAGATAAAATTTTAGAAAAACTTATTAAAACATCATAAATCTATTCAGTCCCAGACAGAGGAATTTAAAGGAGAACCAATATCAGCATTGCATTACAAGGAACAGCCTAAGGTTTTCAAACAGTCAACCTTAATTTATCCAGTAAACTTATAGGAACTGCCCAATGATAGATATCCCCAAGGCTGTGTAAGAGCTGAATGGACTCCTGTGTAAATGATAGATTTGAGGAGATTCAAGGAAGTGATAGTTTCATATGGCATGCATTCACCTTTTGTGAAGCAGATGTTAAACTCGTGGTCAACTTGTAATAGAATTATCCCTCAATACTGGAGAGATTTGGTTATAGCCGTTTTGGAGGCTGGTCCTCAATTACAATATGGGACCTGGTGGAAAGATGAGACTAAGACCATTGAACAACGAAGTAGGACTAGAGGTATGGAAATCTCCCAAAACCAACTTCTTGGAGAAGGAGATTATGCTAATGTAGAAAGGCAATCTTTTTAAGATGACCACACCCTGGCTGTATGCAAAGCAGCAGCTTTGAATGCGTGGGACAGAATTGAAGTAGAAAAGAAAACCAAGTCATTTACTAAAGTTATACAGTGCTCAAAAGAAACTTTCACTGATTTCTTGCAAAGATTGCCTTCAGCAGTAGATAGAATGATACCAAATTCAGAAGCTAGACAAATAATAATTAAATCTCTCACTTTTGAAAATGCTAATGCACAATGCAAAAGGGTAATTAGGCCATTAAAGGCAACATCAACAACCTTGGAGGAATGGATCTGAGATATAGTCAATATTCAATCTCATGACCACAATGATGCTTGGATAGAAAAGCTGATTTCCAGAAGTTTGAAGAAAAATCAAAATGTCAAGTGTTTCAATTGTGGTAAACAAGGTCACCTAAAAAGGGATTGTAAACAGGGCATTTCTAGAAACAATGTTTTTTTTTCTAAGAGTAATCCCAACAGAAAGCCCCTCTCTTCTAGAATATGCAGAAGGTGTGGCAAAGGCAGGCACTGGACTAATGTAGATAAACAAGGGACAGGCAAGGTAACCCTTTGCCATTGGGAAACTCCTTGAGGGGCCTCCCAAAGGTCCCCATGTCAAATGCGGTTTAGTTGTTTTCTGTCATAGTAGATAACCAATGAAACAGCTAACTTGACAATTAACCTACATTTTCTTTTCAGGATCCCCTAAAGATGCCTTCACCCCCAGACAGCAGGAAATAAATTTAAGAACACAACGCCTACATTCCCAAGAGGTGGTGTGGGTGGTTTTTGGTCGTTCAATGTGTTATCGATATTTGTCATTATTTAGGGTGGTTGGTTACAAGTCATTATTGGTAATGGTCAGGAAAAAAGCTGAACACAGATTAGACTCAGAGTTCTTGTTTTAAAAAGAAAAAAGGGGGATATAGAAATGATAGGATAGGATAAAAAGATAGATTATTGAATCTACTCTGAAAAGAAAAAAGGGGATATAGATATGATAGGATAAAATGGTAGATTATTGAATCTACTTTTAAAAAGCAACTACTTGTTTTAAATATTTTACATTGATAATGGGTCTTTGTATATTGATACAAAGTTGAGATTTTTTTTTTAGAACATACTGTTCATATATTTCTAATCTTGTTCAAGGTATTATACATCTTGTTTAACAATGTAATGCAAATTGCTAGTTCTTGACAGTTATTACTGGGGGGTGGGAGGAGGGAGGACAGGGGAATCTGTGGTTGATATGTAAAATGAATAGAAAAATCTCTTAATAAAATGAAATTAACTCTTAAAAAAAAGAAAGTTATTACCAACTATTTAGGATAATAAGGAAATGCAGGTTAGTAATTAGTCACCTATTACAAATTGAACTTGTAGTCATTTTAGGTATGTTTTCAAGGTCAAACAGAGATATATTTTAGATAGACAAGTCATCTTCAAACACACAGAGATCTACAGAATATGGCAATTAAGATGTTTTAATAACATAGGTTCTTCATGGCAATGAGACATGTCTACTCCTGGCAGCACCAGTTTACTTCAGAGAAGATGATGGGCACTGAAGAAACTCCACATGGAGTTTACTTTCTTTGTGGCAAAAGCCAGCCATTGGATAAGAAAGTGCTCTTGCCTCGACTGCTGACAGTGTGCTGTCCAAATGGGACAAGCAGGACACAAAAGAAAGGACTGCTGAACTTTGCCAAAACAAGGTAGGATAGCCCCTCAGATAATCCTGCTTCACAGATGAGTCTGTCAGATATGCTAGGCTAGGGATGAAGATCGGTGCTTCAAAGTTGCAGAGAAACCTTGGGTGACTGTACAGGCAGGCAGATGTTTCTGTCATTTCTCACATTTTTTGGACATCACTTGCTTGCACTTCCTGCTTACTCAGGTCATATTATTTCCTTCTTGGGTCTCTGATAGAGTTGAAGACTTTATAGTTATAGTTTTCCTTGTTACCAGATTCAGAAAAGACATTCACTAAGCCGGGTAGTGTTGGCACATGCCTTTAATCCCAGCACTCAGGAGGCAGAGGCAGGTGGATTTGTGTGAGTTCAAGGCCAGCCTGGTCTACAGAGCAAGTTCCAAGACAGGCTCCAAAACTACACAGAGAAACCCTGTCTCAACAAACCAAGAAAAAAAAAAAAGCATTCACTAAAGTGTGTAAGGTTGAGAGACATTAAAAGATAGTTTGGGTAATGCAAATTAGAATAGTGAATTAGGTACAACCTTTTGTCTCACCAATATAGGATAGATATGGAATATTTTCTCTGAATTTGTCAATTGTTAATGGCCTAGACATCGTCAATGTATTTATTGTCTGTATGTATAGTATATAGTTATTGTACTTATTAGTTTGTTTCCACTTGCTCCATCTTTATGCCTGATGCTCCAAAGCTACCTGTTCTTTTCTATACAAACATGAGGTTTTAGTCCAACAGACTTACATGCCATACATCTCTAAATCTCATTAGGGAGGGAGAAAAAAGAGAAATTATTGCCTTAATAACAGACTGTGGATTCGGCAAAGCTTGCTGCATGCTAAGTTACATACGCCTTAGCTATCATTGAAAGTTAGATAGGATACAATGACATTCCCAGAGCTTTTTTCGTGTGTGTGTGTGTGTGTGTGTGTGTGTGTGTGTGTGTGTGTTTGCCCCTCCCCCCTGTAGACAGGGTCTCTTTACATAGCCCTAGCTGTCCTGAAAAACTCACTATGTAGACAGGCTAGCCTTGAACTCAGAGAGCTCTGCCTGCCTTTGTCTTCCGCAGGCTAGTATCAAAGGGGTGTACCAGCACACCAGGTTGCAAATACTATCTTGATACTTACAACTTCAGTTTCTAGCAAGTACATGGTTGTATGTTCTTTACATTTTTGTTCTATCATTCTTCTTGTAAACGGAATTATATATTTTAAGTTTTAGATATAAATCTGTGGAGATGCTGCCCAATTCTTATTGGAATCATCTTGCATTAGGAAGGACTTAAAAATGAAGGAAGCAGCAGATGACATTGAGGCCAGCCTGTCTTTGCAGTAAGTTCCAGGCCAGATAAGACTACATAGAGAGATCCTCACACACACACACACACACACACACACACACACACACACACACACACATTCAAGAAGTTTTCAAGTATATCAATACATAAAAGTGGTGTCTTAGTTAGGTTTCCTATTGCTGTGAACAGACACCATGACCACGGCAACTCTTACAAGGAAAACTTTTGATCGGGGTGGCTCGCTTTCAGTTTCTAAGGTTCAGTCCATTATCAACATGGTGGCGTACAGGCAGACATGCTGCAGAAGCTGAGAGTCATTATCTTACAGGCAACAGGAAGTCAACTAACACACTGACGGAAGCTTGAGCAAAAGAGACCTAAAAGCCTGTTTCCACAGTGACACACTTCTTCCAACCAGGCCACACCTCCTAACAGTGCCACTCTTTTGGGGGGCCATTTTCTTTCCAGCCACCACAAGTGATAGGGGACAGAAGGGGTCTCAATGGCTTAGGTCCCTTGTTCTTGTAGAGAACTTTAGTTTGGTTCTCAGCAGTTACAACTGACTGTAACTCAATTCCCAGGGGTGCAATCCTCAGATACCTGCACACGACTGGTACACATACAAACAGGCTCACACACATATACATGAGTAAAAACATTTTAAAGAGGGTTTTAAAAGGAATAGAATTGGCCGGGCAGTGGTGGCGCACGAGTTTAATCCCAGCACTTGGGAGGCAGAGCCAGGCGGATCTCTGGGAGTTCGAGGCCAGCCTGGGCTACCAAGTGAGTCCCAGGAAAGGCGCAAAGCTACACAGAGAAACCCTGTCTCGAAAAAAACCAAAAAAAAAAAAGGAATAGAATTAAGAAAACAATCCCTCAAAATGACCAAAATTTCCCCTTTAACATTTTTATTTAATTTTTTTCATACAGTATATTTGATCATGTTTTCCACCCTCCTCCAACTCCTCATAAATCCAACTCCGATCTCCCCATAAACCCCTTTTGAAGGGGTTGACACCAGTGTTCCAGGGAATTGGTAATGTCACCAGTGCTGACACTCACTAGGGAGGAATTTTTAATGGTGGAGATTTAATCGACTTAGAACTTTTGGAGTGTTGGCCGCTATGACAGGGTCAGAGGACTGGAAGTGTTTGGTTTCCTAAATAAGACCTTAGAAAGATTGACCTGCTGTTGAGTGGTCCGCCTGGGTGAGCTTCGGTGCAACGCAAGCATCAGCTACTAGCTCCATATCCACAAGACTCTAAGTTACACACGTTGGATCTTTCCAAACTGGCTTTGAAGAATTACACCTACCATCTTTCCTTT
>CABHPQ010148194.1:0-17034 GCA_902168405.1 Peromyscus aztecus
CCCAGAGTCCAGGACCTTCCTGAGGACTTCTGTGCTTTCTGTGCCTGGCCAGGCCCTACCCAGCTGGGGTGGAGGGAGGCCCAGGGGCAGACAGCACAGATGTTATGTTGCCATGGTAACTACCTAACTCTGGTACAGACCAGGCTACTAAGGAGCCACAAAGAGGGAATTGGGCAGCCCTGTTGGCTTATTAAGCCTATCCCAGGCCCCCATGGACGCTCACTCTCCATTTCCCTGGCCTTCCCTCTTGCAGACCCAGTCTGTGTTAATGAACAAGCCTATGCCTTCTAGACCAATGTCATAGCAAAGTCAAGTAGGGTCCTGCCAACAAGTCAGCTGCTGGGCCCCCGCCTAGCCCTGAGGGCCCCCTATTCCTGGGACAAGAACAGCTGCACTGCACTTCAGAAAAGGCAAAGGCTCCCTCTTCAAGATGAGTGACAGGGTTGGGTGACAGCAGGCATCTGAGATGACCAACAGGGGGCAGTCGCCCCTCGCCCATGGCCCCCCATGGACAGACGGATGGCAGATCCAGAAGACTAGCGGTTCCTCTATGTCTTAAGTTACATATCGGAGGATTTTGGTAAAACCTAGTATCTAAACACTAGTGAATGAGCTATTATTATTCAGACAAAGAAAGAAAGGAAGAAAATAATGTGTGACTAAAGTACCATGTATCTAGATGAGACTAGTATTGAGAGGCAGTCTCTAACTCTACCTTACAATGGTGGTGTTCATATTTACTACTTATCACCAGGGATACTGTTTCATAGTCCTTTCTTCTGTTTCAAGTCCAGGACTTGGTCTCTCTCCCTCTGGACCCACTCAGATTCTCCCTGACACCAGAACAGGGCCCGACCCATAGGCTTTTTACCCCACACTGTCCCCGTGAGCTCTACACGCTCCACTTCAGCCTGCTCTGTTTGCCTCCGGTCCCAGCACTGCCTCAATAGTCCTCACCTGTCCCTGGCACCTCCGGCTTATTCATTACTCACATGGCCCCTCTTCATGGGCTAGGCATTGCCCAGTCCCTAATCCTGCCTGCTCTTCTGACCATATCTAGGCATAGCAAAAGTGTCCTCCAAATCCCATCTCTCCACCCTGCTGCCAACCAAGCTGCCATTTGCCTGTGACATTTAAAACCACCAGCCTGCCCTTGCCGCGCAGGACCAAACACTCCCAGTTGTCAGGACACTGCTGCCTTACTTGGCTCCACATGCCTGGCTCCCAGCACACTCGCTTGCTGACCTACAGCTCAGGCCATTCAACCCTCTTCCAGTCAGGCAGCCTTAATTTGGCTCCTTCATCCCATGGATGGTCTACACAAGCCCATTCCTGCCCCTATAAGGAGAAGTCAGGCAGGGGACTGGGGCTGTTTTGAGCGGCAGGACAAGGTGCGGGCCATCTGTGTGCCTGTGACATAGAAGCACATGCCTAGAGCATGGTGTGATGTCCGCCACAGCTGTCCCCTTCTCCTTGGCTTCCAACCCCAGTGGGCCCCATGGCCCTGCTATTAATATAATACAAAGAGGCCTAGCAGCTGGCTGGGACAAAATCTTTCCACAGGCAGTGACAACTGTCATAATATGGACTCCAAATGTCCCCACCATACATTCTCCCAAAAAAGGCACAGCTGAATCTGTCTGGGTGCCTGCTACTGAAGATGTGTTGACCTGGTCCTGACAAAAACAGACATTGCTGAAGACCAATTTGGAGGTCTTTCAAGGGGCTCCAAATGCAAGAGGTAGCTGTAGGGAACTCCTGGGGCTTACAACTGCCTGAGGAGCCAAGGTCGTGTCCATCCAAGTTGAATGGCACATGCCACCAAGAGCAAGGGAAGCTGCTTGAATGCTCCCTATCAGCTCCCTGCAAGGCAGAGAAGGTGGCTTCAACTTACACAGAGAATCAAGGGGCAACAACTACAAGCTGAGAACAGGGAAAGTCACTGTTGTCCAAGACTGCCAAGAGAGCTGTGTGCTCTCTAGACCCACCCTAAAGGGAGGGCTGGCTCCAGGAGAGAAAGGGCGCCAGGCAGCAGGGAGCAGAAAGGCAGACAACAGGTGGCTACCACAGCCATACTTGGAGCTTGTTGGCCTCACCTCTACTTGGGTGTACTTAAAAACTTCCTTAACAAGCTTAAGAATGAAAGCAGGATTCTAGAAATGCTAAGAGAGACCCGTGTACAGAGTCCTTTCCTGGGAACCTCCTGACTTATGGAAAGAAGAGAAGAGTGGAGCCCCCACCTACCCACCTGGAGCATGGGGGTGGTATTATTCCCCAGAGAACCCAAGATGGCTCTCACTACTCCAGACCTGTGGAGACAGGCTGAATGCATGTTTTACATTTTAGCACTGGGGGCTCTGAGCGCTGGCTCAATAGGAGAGTGTTTGCCTTGTGTGCCCGAGTCCCTGGAGTCTATCTCTGGCACCAGAGGCAAACAAGAAAAAGAAATACAATCTAATATTTAAAAATACTATCACGAGCCCCTGTGACCTGGGGACTAGGTCCAGTCAGATGTATGTCACGCTTGCTGTGACTAGTTCTGGTCCATCATGCATGCATGATCAGCTCTCTCTCTCTCTATGAAAGGAGTCCTAGACCACAAGACCAATCAGTATTTTTAGGCAAAGATCTTCTTGGCACCTCAGACAGATGACATAAAGCGAAAGACCACCTTCTTCCACCTAAATCCCTGAGAACCCAAAAGTCCTTGAGGACAGATGTCATCCTATGTGGCTGACTAGACTGACCAGCAGCAGAGCTGGCCCTGGCACACGGCACTCTGGGAAGCAGCTCACTAGAGGCTGAGGGCAAGCTCTTTATGATAAGGCTGCTTTGTCTGCAATGTAAACATGCACAGTGACAGCAAATGTCACATCCAAGTCCCGCAAGACGATGACTTCTGTCTGTGTATTATTGGGAGGCAAATGTCAAGGAAGGAAAATAGGTCCAAGTCATTTATCCTGGTTGCAATTCAACTTATTGGAACTGGACCCCCCCCCCCCCCACCACCACACACTCCCTAGGGCAGACTACCTGATCACACACTCGAGTCCAGTCTGAAAGCTGGAAGAAGGCTGGTGAGACGGTTCAGCCTGTATGGGTGATTACAGCTAAGCTTCACAACCTGAGCTCCATGCCCAGAATCCACAAACTGTCTGTCCTTCGACCTCTGTACATATGCGCAGCAGCATACACAAAGGAATGCTAAAAAAGGAAAAGTCAAAGGCTAAAAGTAAAGGAGTTGTGGGCGAGGGAAGTTACTCTCTGTTCAGAGCATCAAAAGTAACAAGACAGCATTATTTGCTATAATTACCACCACACACTCTACAGTCATGTGTGTCTTAAGAGTGTCACATGGCATTTATAAGGTAGCCTTACTTACACTGTGACTAACTCAAAAATGTCTGGGGAGAGGCAGCAGGTGGGGCTGGGGACAGGCACCTTGTTGTCTAAACTGGAAAGCATTCTTTCAATTGTGGCCATTCCCAGCTTCAAATGTCTAGATCCAGGATTAGCAGGGGAGGTCTCCTCTGGGCTTCAGTGGTGTCACAGGATGAGGGGTGCATGCTTGTTCTGAGTGCTGTTAAGGGTACTCCAGGGGTCACCACCAAGGCTTGCAAACAGCCGCCAAGACTAGAGGAAAGAAAATGACCACTCGACCCTCCTTCCCCAGAACACAGCCACTACTCCCTCCCTCCCCGCCCTTATGTCCTCTCTCCCTTTTCCTTCACAGCAAAGCTCTGAAACACAGGTTGGTACTTTCAACAGTTCTCTATGGCTAAAGACTGATTAAACCAAGGTCACGCCCCAGGCCCACAGGCAAAGAAAACA
This sequence comes from Peromyscus aztecus, assembly GCA_902168405.1. Classification (NCBI taxonomy): domain Eukaryota; kingdom Metazoa; phylum Chordata; class Mammalia; order Rodentia; family Cricetidae; genus Peromyscus; species Peromyscus aztecus. Next base: position 3,832 of record CABHPQ010148194.1, read on the forward strand.
ATCCCAGCCCTCTCCCACGCACAGACTCTGGGCACAAAGTGACTTAAGCCTTACTCTGCATGGTATTGTGGAGTTATTAGATAGTACATATCATTTAGACAACTGCATGTGTCTGGTGGAGCTTCTGGCCTGCCATGGTTCACAGGGCAGACATCTTGAGAAAAAGCAGGAGCTCACCTTTCTTGCACCTCAACTCCACAGTTTGGGGCCCAGTTTAAGTAATAACTGGTGCTTTTAGAGCTAGATATAGATTCTGAATAGCCAGCAGAAAAAATGTCACTAAACTCCATTGGCTTTCACCTTGGCCATGTCCTTCCGGCTATTGTGTGGATGTGGCTAGGCCCGACTATCCGGGGCACAGTATGGTGCTATTTCTAGCCTCCAAGGCACTTCTAGCTCCTGCTTTCTTCAGTAAGGAGCCAGTGGAATGTCAGCTCTAAAGTGATCAAGACAGGAATGTGGAACTCTGAACTGTCCACTTGGTTGTGGACAAAAAATAGATTTGCTGTCAAGAGGGTTGGCATCTGAGCCCTGGGCTCACCTTCCGTCTCCACTCCAAGACTCTCCATTTGATGCATGAAAACTTGAGACAGAGCTCAGACTAGGAAGAGAGCCTACAAGCTGGTTTTACCACAGACTTGCAGGCCCCATCCTCCCTCTCCCAGCTTACTTGTCCTTACTTGTAAACTGAGGGGGACTAAGACTTGATCTCTCTGGTCCCGTCCAGCTCTAGAACTTCTGTGCAAGTCCAACAAGCTGGATGTAATGTGAAGTATCCCTTGAGGTGGCCTCCTTGACATTACATTTCTTCTACTTCCATCCAAGTGTCTTCATTGAGGGCCAGGTTCAGACATCTTTGCATCATCTGATACCTTTTCCTGTGGGGCCCAAGAGTACTTCTAAACCCAAAGGCTAATGCAGAAGGATGCTCAGCATGGGGGACTTGGGGTACTGCTATCACATACCCAGCTGTACTCCCCATTCCTCTTGCTTAATAAAGGGTTCACACAGTCAAGTGACTGTCTTTATTACTGTACCAATATCACTACTTGCTATAGATTTGTTTAAATTATTTATCTCATCTGGGTTTAATATTAGTCAGCCACATGAACTAGAAATCAAAATTTCTTTTTGAATTCAAAAAAAAAATTCAAAATCCATTTCTTTAGATTGTCCAGTTCAGTGGAATATATGTACTGAAGGTAGTATGTACATGTGACCTGCCTAGTTCCTCACTTCTGCTGTAATGTCTCCAATTTCAGGTTTAATTTTATTAATTGGGTCTTCTGTCCCTTTCTTTTGGTTAGTTTGGTTAAAGGCTTGCCAATCTTACTCATCTTTTCAAAAATCCAGCTCTTTGTTTCATTGATTCTTTGTATTTTCAACATTTCTGTTTTGCTGGCTTCTGTTCCAATGTAACTGTCTCTTGGCTACTCATTCTGGTTTTTACTGTTCATGTAAGGCCCTGACATGCATTACAGAGCTGCTCATTTAGAATTTCGAGGGTTCTTTTTAAACATTTATTCATGTATTTATTCATTTATGGGGGGGGGTGCGTGCATGCATGCATACATGCACACATATCTATATACAGAGGTCAGAGGACAACTTGACCACGTGGGTCCTGGGATTGAAAAGCCCCCTTCTGGCCCTGCTCTTTCTTAAGGAAATGCCGAGCTGCAAATTCTCTCTTAAAACTGCTTCACTGCAGGCCACTGATTGGGTTTGCTATGTTTGCATTTCCACTTGCTTCTAGGAGTTTCTGGATTTCCTCTTTAGTCCTTCACTTGCCTATCTCATCACCCAGAAGTGTGCTCTTTGGTTTGTGAATGTTCTATATAGTTTCTCCTGCTAATCAGTAGTTTGACAACTAAGTTCCTAGATTTGTTGAGGCTCTCTTTGTGTCCTAATACCGGCTCTATTTTAAATTATTGGGGGAGTGGTAAAACTCAGTTTGATTTTTTTTAAAAAAACATTTCTTACTTATTTTTAAAATACCTTAAAACTTAAAGCAAAACAAACAAGCCCATTCAAACTTCTAATAATCATCTTCCATTCTTCTAAAAAGGAAAAACAAACAAACAAACAAACAACCCCCCCCAAAAAAAACCCCAAAATCCCAAAAGGTGGGAGGCTTGCGGAGCCCCAGTCAGGGTGAGTGCCTTCCCCAACTCAGTTTCGGTGGTGAAAGCTCAGAGTACCATCCCCACTCTCCTTAGACTGGTGCGGGTCTGTAGTGGAGCTGAGCCCTCCACTGCTGCCTCCAAAAGTCGGCTGAGCACGCACTTGGGAGCGACCAGGGACCTCATCAACCAGACACTTGAAGTAGCAGAATATGAGGAAAATGTACAGAAATCAATATCATCCCATAAACACATTATAAACAGCCGGAAAACCTAATGAAAAACAGACAGCCCATTCACAAAGCAACATAAGTATCAAATGCCTGAGAAACCTACATATGCCGTCTCTTCAAGCATCAAATGCCACATTTTATATTCAAATTGTATACAGAAATAAAAGCCTTAATGTGGGAAAGACTTGAATAGATGAAGAGACCAGACTCCAGGCTTAAGACTAAACGCAGAAGAGAGCACACAGCTTCCTCATCTAATTTATAGACTGAATGCAGTTCCAGGCAAAACATCACCAAGGTCATTACAGAACTTAATAAAAATGGTTTTAAAATCTGTATAGGAAAATAAACGGGCAAAACTATCAAAGAGCTAGGAAACAGTATCCGGGAAGACGGCACGGGCTCTGGCAGGTCTTAAAACTCAGCATAAAACAATGATGGTTGGGCTGTAAACCAAGTGAGGGAAGCATTGGGAAGACATACAATTTAACAAACTCAATAGGAATAAACCAGATCACAATAAAAAAACTTCAGATCACATGATGTATCAATACTCAGAGGGCAGAAATGTCTTTCCAAACCTTCTGAGCCCTGGCAAGGTTCTTTCTCCTTTTCCGTGCTTTCTTTTTAATAACAGATCAGAAAATTTCAAAGGGACAAGATGGAGACTTCCTGGCTCTGGAGAAAAAGTCTTTCTTAATTTTCAATTTCCCAAGGTCCATCTCAAGCTCTCCATTCCTAGAGCACTTACAGTCAAAATCACGCCGAGGCAGCTAATTAAACCCACAATGTTCTCTAATTATGCATATAGTGTGAGGGAGGGAGGCTGTGCAGGAGCGTCTACCGCTTGCTATCTGTCAGGTGGGCACCCAATAGGTATTGTGGGGCTTTCCCATGGGACAGTGGCTCTCAGAGAACCCATGGGAGATGTTTTCATCTGACTCCTACCCATCCAGGCCCCCTGGCTCTTCCTCCTTTCATCACAGATGATGGAGGGGCCAGGAGGGAAGCCATGGGCAATGCGAGGAAAGGCCTATAACTAATGAACGCTTTTTTATCATGCAGTGAGGGCTGGGAGCACTGTCTTCATTTCTGGACCTACAATCTACACTTTAATCCCCTCGGCTTCACTGTGTGCCATGCCAAGTCTTCATGGGTCCCATTAGGAATGATGTCACCTTAACATTGAGGATCAGTAACCTGGCTCAAGATCTCAGTGTGCTGTACAGGGAAAGGCGTCCGCTGGAAGGACAAAGGCAGATTAAAGGGAACCTAGACTTCTGAGGAGTATACTGAGCCTATAGGGGCAGAGGGTATAGCCCGACCACTGCATAGGGCAGGATAGGATGTCTACTAGACTACCTTTGAAAAACAAAGCCAAGTGAAAAATAATAAACAAAGACCTCAGACTCCTCTTTAACTCAAAGCAAAGCTCTGTGCACGAGGCCGATTTTGCCCAGTTATCAGGACAGGCTGATTACGAGCACAGACTCATTTGCCTGAGATAATTGCCTCAATTCTCCACTTCACTCTGCACATATAGAAAGAGTCCCAATCTACTGCAGCCTCAGTGACTAGACATGTAAAATTGGTCTAATCATAGTTTGAAGAGCTCAAGCTGAAAGGGCTCTATGAGCGTGAGCCTGAACCATGACACCGCTAAGGCTTTCTTTCTCCCCTCTGAGGTGGAGGCTCCTCGCTCCCTGGCTCCCTCCCCCAGGTCTGAAGGGTGAGTCACTACCTCAGGCAAGAAGAAAACAACTCCCAGGCTCTGTCCGCGCTGGTGGCTGAAGCTGGGGTGGGGGCGGGGCACCGAGAGACTCAGGAAAGTCAGACAAAGGCACAGCTGGGGGCCAAGGGCCTTCTGGACAGCCAGGTCCCTAGCAACCAGCAGTATTTCCACCCCCACCCCGGAGACACAAGTTCCAGGCAGAAGTTGGGGCAGAAGACATCCAAGGCCAGAGGCATTTGGGGTAGTGACTTCTTACACACTGGAGAGGAGTGGGCTAGCTAACTCTAACTCCAGGCTGGGAAGCCTGAGCTTTTGCAGCATTAAAACAGGGCTCACAAGCTCCAGGGCCAAAATCCAAACAAGGAGGCTCCTTTTCAGAAGGGCTTGTACATGAGAGAAGGAGCTACTGGGCACTTTTCTGGCTTCTGAGTTTAGAAATCACTCATTCCACGGAAGATGGAAAGACAGAAAGATCTGTGTGTGTGTGTGTGTGTGTGTATCTGTATAGAGTAGAGGGCAAGAACGGCGACTTTAAGCCTCCTCGGGGCTGGTGTGTTCAGCTGACCCCAACGATGGTCAGGACAGAACCCTAAAGATGGCTATCTCCCCCTGTTGTTTGCTTTTAGTTCTAGCTGGCCTTTCCCCCTAAACCACAAAATCAGGATCTTGGAGTTTTCACCATTTCTACTGGTGAGAGCCAGTGAAGATCAGTGCAGCCAGAGTAATAGCAAAATAGCACCCTGGAGAGATGAACCAAATGTTCCCGAATTGTGCCTAGTCCCCTTAGAGAACAGGAGGGAGGGGCCATGCCAAATTCCCAGTGGGGGTGAGCCTTCCTGGCTGATTGCCACAGGGAGGGGTGGGGAGCACTTCAAAGTCCCTCAATTCATTTCTCTCCAAATGAAAGTTTGAAAAGCTCTCCATCTCCAAAAATAGTCCTTTCCAATGATTGTCCAAAAAACATGTTCAAGAGCGATTGTACCCGCTTGCTAGGCAGAACAGAGCCAGCCCAGCCTCTATCTTAGGTCTCAGGTTGGAAAATGTGCTGGCGTCTGTAGGACCTCTGACAATAGCCTGCAAGCCTTTGCAGACTCATGCGACTCATCTGTTGCCCAGAGCAACAAGCACATTGCTTTGGACACGGGAGCAGGTAGAATGGAAACAATCTTCTTATGAATTTGGGAAAAAAAAAACACCCCCAAATCTCAAAGTTGGATTAGGTTTTAAAAGACAAATGGTCAACAACAACCAGCACTGGCCCCAGAAACTGGAAGAACTCTACCTGTGACTTCAAGTCTGGCTCCCAGCCTCCCTCCCCTGCTCATTTGCCAGGGTAGGAGTCGTTGTTCCCCACTGGTAGGTAGTCTGTTGTTACTAATGGGGGGCATCTCACATTGATGTGTGTGTTGCTGGGTAGTAGGGATTGTTTATCTGCATTTACTTCGATCTCCCCACAATGCCAGGAATAGCGTCTTGGTCATAGAAGTGACTCAATTCGTGATTGCTAAATAGCCAATTTCATTTGTAATTTCCGAGACAGCTCCAGGAGGGGAGGCAAAGAAGGCCAATGCAATTAATAGATGGACCTGACTAATGTGAATGTTGTAGAGCAAAGAACCTCAGAGCCCTGCCAACGTATAGGAGCCCCAAGACAGGCCACTGGGTCCATTTGTGGTTACCTGGGTCGTCTCAAAGCTGTCACTCAAACACTCCTTTCTGTCACTGAGCTGCAGGCACCTTCAAAGTCTTCTGAAACAGAAGTAGAGTGAAAGGCTTGAGCACCCAACCCCTCTCCTATAGCCGCCCCCCTCCCCCAGGGGACAACATCTAAAGAAGGTTGCTGTCGACCTTCAGTTTTAGCTCTAGTCTAGCTAGCTCTAGCGGGTTCATGAGCACCATGGAAACATCTCCAGTATGTGGTCATTTGTCCTTTGACCTAGCACAGTTTCTGAGGAAGAGCACATTCCACTTCAGAGCCCTGATTGCTAGAATATTCCTCCATGGGCTGAAGCTTATCTGTAAACACCACCCATAGGTTCTCATTTTGCCCTCTGGAGCTATGTGAAGTGATTCTAAACCTCTTCCACAGTACAACCCTCTTCACAATACATCCCAATAAAGCCCCCTGCATTATACTGTAATGAACTGGAAACTGCTTTCCTGTCCAGCTGGTCTAGGAGCCCCCCTCTGGCAGAGCCCGAAGGTGATGTACGACCACACTTAATGTACCAGCAGACAGACAGAGCCCCTTGTTCCTTAGCCTGGTAACAACCGAGGTCGTTCATCACCCACTTGGTTCCTTTTGAAATTCACTCTGCAGCAAGCACTTTTTAAAGTCATGCACATAATGCATTTTAAAGAGCATTTTCTGTGCAGATCCATTTGCTCGACCTCGGCACTAAGTGCAAGATGGAACTGTCTTTCAGTGCAGCCCCGCTCCTCCTGGAGTCCATGCTGAACACACGCTGAAAGGAATTTGTAACTATACATATGACTGGGGCTTGAAAATGCAGTATTTTGTTAAATGTCCATTGGCTGATTAAAATGCATCTTGCAAAGAAAGAGCATTGCTAATGCAGATTCCTAGTCCAAAAATATGTATTATGTAATGCATATTTTTTAATAATGCAAGCAATCTCAGTGTATTCGTATTAGTGAATCGGCTCTGGGCTGCCATCTCTGTTACAGGCATAAAGCATCCACCTGAAAAATGAAGCACTTTCCTCCATCTACTGAAGAACTATAACCTACCTTACTGCTGACAGCTGGCATCAGTTTCCATCAAATGGGCATTTACCAGCACCCACACAACCCTGATTTCTCCCTCAATGTGCCCTAAAATCAGCTTGACCAATGTCTCTGTGCACCATATGCTGCTGGCAGAGCTGTGCTAATTGAAAAAAAATGAGGTAGGTACGTGGAAGAGGTCAGATCCCTCAGACACCCCCCATCAAGCAGGGTAGAAAGGGGATCTGAGATCTCAAAACTAAGCAGCTCTGAGCAGGGTCTCCCAAGCAGTACCCCAAGAGCCAGCAGGGCACAGCTGGAATACAGCCCCTTTTTGTTTATGAGCTTTGCTAAACCAAACCTGCGCTAGCAGAGCAGTTAGCATTTCAGGGCCACACATGAACTGCTGGACCACAAGATGCCGTGCAGACACAGCCAAGAGACAGAAACAAAATCCTCAACCCATCCAGAGCAGTGGCTGAGCTCTTGCTAAGCCCTTAACTCTGCATCTGGAAGCTTTAATGCAGCCTGATGCTGAGGAACTGAGGCTAAGTGATCTATGGACAGCACCCTTTTAGGACATGACTGAGAATCTCATCTCTAGGAAGGAACCCCAGGGGAGTAGGAGAGTTTGGAGAAGTGGCAGCACCTCTTCTTCCAGTTTCTTCACATGGATTCAAGAAAAAAAAAAAAAAAGAAAAAGAAAAAAAAAAAAGCCCAACCTGTGACATGTGCGTTCCGTGTAAAATAACCCTGCTGGGACTTCACGCATCCCAGGAACACAGCTCTGCTTGTCTCTGTGGGGGGAAAAAAGGCACTCCTCATTTAACAAACAAGGCAAGATAAACGCCCCCCCAACCACCTTCCATCCCCCCCAAGAGCTGGGGACACACACAAGTGGGATCTGAGAACTTCCCACCACAGGGATCCGTGATCCATCCCCTCCCGGACCTACCGTGTTCATCAGGTTTTCCAGGACTCAGGAGCAGGACTAGTTACCTCCGATTCCTTAGCTTTCTGAGTCCAATACCACGATCTAGTGGTCTCTGGCCGCCCCCTACCATGATGTTCTGGTTGATGCATCTGTTTTCCTCATGTAGAATTTGAGCTGCATGAAGTAACGATGCTGGAAGAATGAGTTGAAGCTCTGGTTAAGGTACATTGACCCCTCAATACTCTTTCTCTAATCCAAGACCTGCTCGGGCTCACTGCTGTCTTCAGCACCTAGAACAGAGCTCCGCCTGTGTCCGGACTCAAGTGTGTTGGTTGAACCCTCCCTCTCAGCTGAAATCTATCTATCTGTGCTCAGTGACTACCCCAAAAACCCACCCGGAGAGTATCGGCTCTAGGGCCTTCTCCTGGATGCCCTCAGCTTCCTATGGTCTTCCAACACAGCTCACTGGAACAGAGTTCACCATTTGTCAACCATCGCCTAGCAAACTCCCACCTCTACAGCTGCGGGGGGCTTTCCTGAGGGAAAGCTTGTTTGTCGACCCGGAGCACTTTTCCCGGGAGGTGTTCTAATTAGTTACTGTAACAAACCCTGACAAAATGAACCACCTTTGCCGCGGTTAACCGCTACTTGAGGTTCCGATCCCTCAAACCATCAAGCCTTTAGAGAATGCCTAGTGTTGGTCATTAATACTCATGTACAGACCCTCATTCCACTAAATATTTGCAATTTTGCGTTCTAGTTTTCAATTGTTCAAGGGCTATGTTCATGGAGAAGTTGAGGAGTGGGACAAACCCCGGGAGAAATCCACTTACCTTCCTTCTCGAGTCCGCTAACCTGTAGATATCTTGCTCCGCTTCGCTCGCTGGAATTCGCTAGCATCCTCCCACCCCCCAACCCCCCCACCTCAACGCTTTGGCCAAATTGTCTCAAACAAGGTTCCCGCCTGCCACCTGCCGGCCCACTAGGGTCTGCACCATGGGCTATGCGCCACCGCGCAGCTAGCGGGGAGGCACCCCCACCTCCCTACTGCACATGCCCGGCAGAAGTCCGCGCAACTTTATAGAGCCTCACTGCCCCATCTCTCCTCAGTCTCCTCTGTCCTCTCCCAGACGAGAGGACCAGTGGAGGCACCTCTCGGAGTCTTAGACTTAAGAGTCTGAGACTTAGCGAGAGGAGCCCCAGAGGAGACAACCCTTCTCTCTCCTTTACCCATCCCTCTTTTTTACTTACAGACGCAAGCTGAGGCGCGGAGCTTTAGAAAGTTCTCAGTGGTCCTGAAGGTAGGTGAATTTCTTCTTTTCGCCCCGAGGTGAGACTGGGGTCTCCGGACCCAGCTTCTCACCTCATAAGGTTCATCCTTTTCGGCTCCAGCAGTTCTTGCGCAGTGGGGCCACTCTCTGCAGAGCCAGAGGGTGAGTCGGCTTCCCGGTGAGCGCCTAGGAGAATGGATCGCAGGTCCCGGGCTCAGCAGTGGCGCCGAGCTCGCCATAATTACAACGACCTGTGCCCGCCCATAGGCCGCCGGGCTGCCACCGCGCTCCTCTGGCTCTCCTGCTCCATTGCTCTGCTCCGCGCCCTAGCCACTTCCAACGCCCGTGCCCAGCAGCGTGCTGCCCAGCGTCGGAGCTTCCTTAACGCCCACCACCGCTCCGCCGCTGCCGCCGCCGCCGCTGCGCAGGTACTCCCCGAGTCCCCTGAATCTGAGTCTGATCACGAGCTCGAGGAGCCAGAGCCTCAGCTGGCCCGCCAGCCTGAGTGTCCCGGGTTGGAAGACATTGACTACGAGACCGAGTCCGAGACAACCGAGTCCGAGACGACCGAGTCCGAGACAACCGAGTCCGAGACGACCGAGTCCGAGACAACCGAGTCCGAGTCCGATATCGAGTCCGAGACCGAATTCGAGAGCGAGTCTGATACCGCCCCCGCAACTGAGCCTGAGACCGAACCCGAGGACGAGCGCGGCCCCCGAGGTGCCACCTTCAACCAGTCTCTCACCCAGCGTCTGCACGCTCTGAAGTTGCAGAGCGCCCACGCCTCCCCGAGTCGTGCGCAGCCCACCACTCAGGAGCTCGAGAGCGCAAGCGAGGGGGAGGAGCCCCAGCGCGAGCCCTTAGACCCCGAGGAATCAGAGGAGGAGGAGGACAGACAGCCCCGCCGCTGCAAGACCAGGAGGCCCGCCCGCCGCCGCCGCGACCAGTCCCCGGAATCCCCTCCCAGAAAGGGGCCCATCCCCATCCGGCGTCACTAATGGGTGACTCCGTCCAGATTCTCCTGGTTTTCATGGATAAAGGTTAGTTTCCCTGACAAAACTGGGGACCCCGAGACAGTGAGGTGGGAGGAATTAGACAGGTGGGGGGCAAGGTGGGAAGGGAGCGCTGTCCACTAATCAGCCTAAAACGCACCCCAGGAAAGGAGAGAGGGCTCCTCAAATTTCTCCAGGGCACCCAGGGGCGCTCGGGAGGCCAAAGGTTTGTTGGACGGCGAGGCTTTCCTGGCGCCTCGCTGGAGACAACCTGAGGTCCCTGGGCTGGCATCCGGTGCACGACACTGAATTCTGAGCGCGCCCCAGGTTTGGAGCCGCATACCTAAACGGCAAAGGTAAGTCACTTGTTTTCTACGTTTTTTTTTCCCCCCTCCCTCCTAGAAAGATTAGTCTTCAGCGCTGGAGTTGGCTTTGGCTAGAGCCCACCGGGCTCGGTGCGGAGGTGCGCGCGCCAACTCGGGCGATCTGAGAGCTGGGGCACCGTAGCTACACTGTTGCAATGCGCGGAAAGTAACTAACCGCGCTGGGATTGGGTGAGAACTCTGGAGCCTACAGCTCCAGAGCAAAGTCGCACGTGCGCTCAGCCGGCGCAGGGCCTGGAAATCGGGTCCCGGCATGGCCAATTTGGGGGCTGCGGGACCCTGGAGCCAGTGCCTCCCACGCCGCGCAAGCAGTCTTGGCCAACACCGCTCACCTCTGGAGGTTTGTGGAGGCCAGAGATCGTGAAAAGGAGCGCGCGCACCTCTCCCGTGCGCCCTAGCCAACCTTCCCGCACGGATAGGCGCCTTTTGCTAGTGAGTGGTGCTTGGAGGACACACAGTGAAGGTACAGGGACCTTTCCGGGTGCTCTTCTGGGCTAGGCGGGTTGGCAGCACAGGCAGGATCACATCAGGGTATAGCTAACCTTTTGGCGCCGCTGGTTGGGCGGATCCGACTTGTCTGGAGAGGTCCAGGGCTGTGCGCCTAGGCCCTAGAGGCAGGGAAGAAGGCATGAGAGCCATACCAAGTGGTCTTGGGCGGAAAGATAAAGTGGATCAAGGCATAGGCTGAGTAAGGGGGGCGTGGATAGCACCTGGACACCTTCCAAGGCGTCCCCAAAGATCGTGGCACTTCCGAGCTGGGAAGATGTCGGATCCTGCGCTTAGGACCGAGAGGGGGCAGGAAGGACACGCTACAGCCATTTTGGCCATCTTCAGCTTGGGCGGGGCTGTATTTGGAATCCGTAACCTGAGGGGAGATCGCCGGTGATAGTCCCCAAACGGCCGCAAGCATGTAACACACCTTGGAATCCTTTCCTTTCCAACCTTAGGCGGAAATGCCGATAAAAAGTAAAACGCATCTACTACATTTCACCCATTTGGAAACATTTTTTTTTTTAAGTGCGCGCGTCTGGTCATGCGGCGGCTTGAGTTGCTTTGATGGGATGATTAGGAAAATCTGGTTAAGGAATGCGTTTTCAAGGCGAAATCAAAAGCGGCTGGGCTCCTGCGCTCCTAAGAGGAGAACGGTGCTAGAAGGAACGCAGTACATAGTCTCCTTCCAGGACCTACCCTCTTCTCAGAACTTAAGTGAGGGTGGGCTGTGCGCACTGCGGCTAATTGCGTCTTTGGTCCACATAGGGGAGCAGTTTGTTAGCAGTGGGTGGAGGATGCGCGGGTTGCCTGCGGAAAGGAAGTGGGGGCTTTTGGTCTGAAAGCGTTAAGTGGCCTAAGTAAAATACATCTTTCCGAAGTTAAAATTCTCGACAACATGAAACGATGATGGTGACGTTTTCTTGACGTTAGGTGCCATTTTATCTATGATGTATTAGTAGTCTGAGTTTACCAAGCAACAGGTTTCTAGTTAACAGGTGGAGATGACGCGCTTTTCAGCGTGTTTTCTCCATCGGGAAGAAGTGTTTTCATCAGTTAGGTTCTTCATTAGCTAAATTAGAATACTGCCTTTATTGCTGGATGAATACAATTTTAAAAGGGTCTTCAGTCCCCAGTGCCCCCACCTCACCAACGTTGCTCCTTTAAAAAGAAGCCCAGAGCCAGGCTTGGTGGCACATACCTTTAATCATAGCACTGGGTGGGGGAGGGGTGTGTAGAGGCAGCCGGAACTCTGCCTTCAAGACCAGCCAGGTCTCGAGTTCTAGGACCGACAGGGCTGTTAAAACAGAGAAACCCTGTCTTCACACACACACACACACACACACACACACACACACACACACAAAGCAAAACAAAAAACAAAAAAAAAACAACGAAGCCTAACTGATTAGTATGCCAGGCTCTCACACGGGGCACCCAAATAGGAACGTGCATTTTGCTGTCTCTCAGTAATCTTCCACAGCAGACACGTTTGCAGCCCAGCCTGCTGCCGACCAGCACGGCCAACCCCCTCCCTAGTGTTTCTCTGACTTCATGAGAAAAAGCCCAGGAGGTACACAGGAGTGTAGCACACTTGCTAAACACACATTCCAAGCCTACTTTCTGTGAGACAGAGATTCCAAACACTCACTGGGGTTCAGTTACTTTCTTTCCTTTTCCAGGGATTTTTTTAGTAGGTTCCTAAACATTCCCAACTCCCTAGCCTCCCAAATGGCCCTTTGTCTCACACTGTTAAGCTGGGGTTAGCATTTGAATGGGCCGGCTTTCCCTTTAACAGAGGTAGAGTGGCTGAGGGAGACATGCCCTGGGAAAACCAGACCCCTGCCATGGGTGTGTGTGTGTGGGGGGGGGGTGCATCGGCAGCAAAGCTAGTTAAAACTATGTGCCATAACATTTAAGTTTCTTCATTAATCATTTGCTTAACGGAAAAACTTTCCTTCTGCGAGGGGGAGGGTGCACTGATCACTGAATTTAAGTTAATTTCTTTTATGTGGCAGAGTTCAAAGACCATGTGATGGCAAAACCCAGATGTAAGTATTTTTTTAGTTTACCAATAAAACTTATAGCTCTATTTATGAGACTTGAAACTGAGATGTGGGATGTAAACTCTGGAACAGACCTCTAAGGTTTTCTGTGTTCCGTTTTAATGCACCTGAAGCCGAGGCTTCTTCTGTATTGGAACTGTTTGCAGCCTCTGACTCTTGAGCCTTCATTTTAGCAGCCGTACTCAATTAACAAGAAATTTGAAACACAGTACTGGTTAAGAATAAAGTTCTAAAAAAAAAAAAAAAAAAAAAA
>CABHPQ010148194.1:24106-40888 GCA_902168405.1 Peromyscus aztecus
AAAAAAAAAAAAAAAAAAAAAAAAAAAAAAAAAAAAAAAAGCAAAATGAACCTGCCCCTGCCTTGAATTCCTTTGTAGACCCCATCCCTACGGCATTTTGTGTTTAATTCACTGAGCCCACCGGGCATTGCGGCTGTTTACCTCTTGCGGCTCTGAGCCCACCGCGGCACCGCAAGGGGCGTGCAGCCTGTGCTTAATGCCGCTTGGGTGGACCGTTGCAATTCAAAGTGCACATCTGCTCTACGGTGCTCACACCAGAAGGAGAGGGACTGGCAGGGGGCCTGACAAGGAGTTGGAGAGGGGCTAGATGAACTAAACACCAAATCGGCAGCAGGTTCCGGAGGCCGGAAGCCGCGAGTCTCGGTGGCTGTTACTGCCGCGGCACGGTTGGTTGGTGGGTTAGTGCGAATCGGATTGTCTAGTCTTTAAGACCACTCTAAATCAGCCACCAACCACATCCCAAATCGCCTTTTACCCCTTCCCAGAAGGCAGAAGCCTGAGGCTTGCTCTAGGTAGGGGGTCTTCCGGTAAGCCCCACACCCCCTCCCCTATCTGCGCGGCCGCCGCAGCGGCATCCACGGTACCGCGTAGGGGTCTTCGCTTGATTTTTTTCCGCAGTGCACCGCCGAGACCCTTATTTCTACTGCGTCACCATCCACATAAACAAAACGAGCCTTGACTGCGTCACGCTAAATCACTACCGAAAACCCCCATCCCGAAGTGTAATGGGGAAGGGGGACGTTGAAGGGATTTACCAGAGCTATCCTCCACAAACAGCAAACAAAATAAATAAATAAATAAATGAATAAAACTGTCCCGGAGCATTTTCAAAAACAAATTGTGTGTTCGCATTTGGGAGCCTCTCCTATTTCGCCGCCCTTCCGGTGGGCTCACGACCACCTGTCGCATTTGTTTGCACGCGCCTCTACCCCTTCACATGTATCTTAAAGGCTCCTTTTCCCGACTTGGAGCTGAATAGGGTAATTGCCCGAGTCTGGGGTCTTCAGATAAGGAGTTTGCCGCATACTGGGGTAATCTGGGGTGATGGAGCCCTCCTGCAGTCCCTCCTCCCCTCGCGAAGAATCAGATGGGGCGGGAGGGTTTCTGCTCCTGTACTCTGACAGACCAATGCCCACGTCTTACGTCACGTGTCCCAGCAACGCGCACGGGAGCGCGCGCTCGCTCTGGCCAAGAGAAAAGCGAGCAAGAGAGACTCAGAATCAGTCCGGGAGAGGAGAGGAAGGAGGAAGGAGCTGAACGTCCCTACGAGGCCTGCGCTCATCAGCCCCCTTACCCAAAGTCGGGAACGGCCGGCACTGGGAGCCAGCTCCCGGAGCCGGCTCAGCACTGAGACCGGCGTCCTCTGGCGGCAGAGAAACAGTTTTGCTTACGATTTTCGAGACGAATCGGCACGCTCCTAATTGCCAAGAAGGCGGGGCTAAACTATAAAAAAGTACGAAGAAGGAGGAGAAAAGTCCTTTGCATGACTGGCCGACCACAGCCTGAATGGGTAAGAGTGACTAGGAAGGCTCCAGATTCTTATCAGCAAGAAATGAGCTACTTCAGCCATGGTTTTGCACTTTAGCCGCTGAGCATCCGTCCTTACAGCGGTTGGAAACTGAGGCTGCAGAGCTTTCCAGCCTATACTTGAATATTTTAAAAAAAATTTTTTTTTTCACCCTAGTTTGGCTGGGTGCTCCGTCTTACGGGGCCCCAAATTTATTTTGAAAAACCGCCACCGTGTTATGGGCATGCGCAACTGCCTCCACGGCAACAATATGCCAGGACAACCAAATATCCCCGCTGAAGTCGGGGAGCAGCCCGAGCAAGAACCTTTGGAGGCCCCAGGGGCAGCTGCCCCCGGTGCTGGGCCTGGCCCAGCCGAAGAAATGGAGACCGAACCGACTAACAATGAGCCCATCCCCGACGAGACCGGCGTTGAGGTCTGTGGACCCCCTGAAGTCTCCAGATCTGATGTCCAGGGCCTCAGCCAGGCCTTCGAGGAAGTCCGAGTGGGTGGAGACTACAGCCCACCTCCGGAGGAAGCCATGCCATTTGAGACCACACAGCCCGACCTCGGAGATTTCTGGCCCGTCCTGGAGCAGTCTGGAACATCTGGGACCCAAGCAGGCCTCAAAACCTTCAACCCAGCGCTTTTGGAGCCCGGGACCCCCAGTGGTGCGAGCCCAGGCCTGGGAACCTACAGCCCCCCACCAGAAGAAGCTATGCCATTTGAGTTCAACGAACCTGCCCAGGAAGGTGGTAGCCAGTCGCCCTTGCAAGTCCCGATCCTTCCTCCAGGAGGTCCGGAAGCAGAGGTCCTCAGAGCGCTTCCCGCGGAGCCCGGGAACTTCAGATTTGCAAATGCTGGCTTCCGAGATGACTACGGCCCTCCACCTGAAGAGTCCGTGCCATTTGGGCTCGATGGAGAAGAATTTGGGGGCGATAGCCCACCCCCAGGGCTCCCCCGAGTCATGCGACAAATCGGCATTGGCGGCGAGTTCCCGTCAGTCGCGGTCCCGAGTGCGCTCAGCCTCGCTCCCGGCGAGAACGCGCCTCCCCTCTGGGTCCACAGCGCCATTGACAGACCGTTCAGCGAGGCTATCAGATCTCCTCCCAACTTCGCATGCGACACCCCCCCGATGGAGATCTCCAGACCCCTGCTTGAGATTGGCAGAGCCTCCGCTGGGGTCGACGACGACACCACTGTCAATATGGACGGCCCCCCAATCGCAAGTGATGGCCCGCCCATCGAAGTCTCCGGAGCCCCAGATAAGAGCGAGCACGCAGAGAGACCCCCAGTTGAGCGAGAAGCAGCCGAGATGGAAGGAAGCCCTACCACCGCAGCTGCGGTGGAAGGAGAAGTCCCTTCTCCGGAGAGAAGAGACGGATCCTTCACCCAGCCAGAAGCCATGGATCCCAGCCCAGTACCTGATGCCCGAGCCGTCGTCACCGAACCTGACGCAGCCACCAGCGGATCTCCTCCGGCCACAGCAACACCCGCGGATCTCCCAGCAGATCCTGAAGAACTCGGAGAAGCCCCTGCTGTCCGCGCAGATCCTGACGGAGGGGCAGCCCCGGTCGCCCCAACCACCCCTGCCGAGTCTGAAGGCGGCGGAGAGCCAGCCGCGGAGCCAGCCGTGGAGCCAGCCGTGGAGCCAGCCGTGGAGCCAGCCATGGAGCCAGCAGGCGAGCCAGTCTCTGAGGCAGTCCCTGCCGCCAAGGCCGAGTCTGCCTCTGGGGCAGCCCCCGACATCCAGGTGGAGCCCGCAGTCGCGGCAGTCTCTGCCACTTCGGCGGAGCCTGCCGCCCGGGCAGCCCCCGTTACCCCTCCGGAGCCCGCTCCCCGGCCAATCCCCACTGCCAGAGCTCACCCAGCTGCGGGGGCAGTCCCTGGCGCCCCAGCGATGTCAGCCTCCGCTAGGGCAGCTGCCGCTAGGGCAGCCTATGCAGGTCCTCTGGTCTGGGGAGCCAGGTCACTCTCGGCTACTCCCGCGGCCCGGGCATGCCTCCCTGCCCGCGCAGCTGCCGCCGCCCGGGCAGCCTCCGCTGCCCGGGCAGTCGCTGCCGGCCACTCGATCGCTGAAGCCCGGGCCATGTCTATCCGGGGATTCCCTCCTGCCCCAAGCAGAGCCCATCTTAGACCCCCCAGCCCCGAGATCCAGGTGGCTGACCCGCCTACTCCGCGGCCTGGTCCGAGGCAGGCTGCCTGGCCCGACAAGTATGAGCGTGGCCGAAGCGGCTTCAGGTACGAGGAGGCGTCGTCCGTCATCTGTGAGATCGACTCCTCTAGTGATGAGTCGGAAGAAGGGGCCAACGGCTGCTTCCAGTGGCTTCTGCGGCGAAACCGCCGCCCCGGCCAGCTCCGGCGCCACTCGGTCGGGTGCAACCCAGTCCGCAACTTCTTCATCCGAACCTTCGGAAGCTGCTTCGGTCTATCCGAGAGAGCCCGTTCCCTCAGCCCCGGGAAGGTCAAGGATCCTTTCGAGGAGAGGCGCAAACAGATGCGCAAAGAAGCCATTGAGATGCGAGAGCGGATGCGCGCAGACAAGAAACGCAGCAAGGCCATCGACAAGCAACTGGAGGAGGAGAAGATGGACTACATGTGTACGCACCGCCTGCTGCTTCTAGGTAATGCGGCAGCTTCTGCCACTGGGCAGTAGGGCCGCCCCGGGCACCCGGGGAGGGGGTGGCAGGGCCTTCCGGTGGGGCTTGGGCCTTGACCACGGGAGGAGGGGTCCGGAAACCCTGTTAGAAGTTCCAGGGAGGGACCCCAACTCTGCCCCGGGGGGGGGGGGGGGAGGGGATTTTTGAAGGGTTCGGGTGGCCGAAGTATATGCCCTCCAGGGAGAAAAGTGGTGCCGAGCCACACTGAGGGTCGTTACCGGCCGGAGGCCAGCGCCAGCGCCAGCGGTCGTAGGCTGGACAGGCGGGGGCGTGAGGTGAGCCAGGAACTGCTGGGGAGGGCCCTTCGGGGCTCCCCCGGCTCGATTGTTCGTGACCGCGGTGGGCTAGGGCCATCCGGGTGCGCGCCCCCGCCTCGCCTGGCACGGCTGCTTCGACTCAGACAGCTTGTTGTTAGTGTGTGTTGGTGTCCATTTTCTGTGTTCGCCTGTGCATGACATGCTCAGTGTGTCCCAGTTTCCATCCCTGGCACCTTCAATGTACCCGCCGATTGTGTATTTGTACTCTGAAATGGGCTGTCTTGTGATTTGCGCCATGGCGCGAGCAAAACTTTCTGTGTTGGCACACTCAGTGGTACCTGTGCGTGGACTCTCTGCATCTAGCAGAGGGAAAAACGCGCAGGGAAAGGTGGTGGGGCATCCTGGGTAATCTGCTGGGCCGCTGGCCCAGGGGAGTGGGGCCGCAGCCGCGGGCCTCCATAACCTTTTTCCCCTGTATGTTTTTCTCTCTTTTTTCCTTTGCGCTAAGCGTTTCCTCACTTCTCAATACGTACGTCAAACCCTCCCGCCTTAACGGTTGAAAAACCAGACACTCAGGTATCTGGGGCTTTGGGGTTATTCATAATATCTGTATTTTGTATTCTGCACACAGACACACACACACACACACACACACACACACACACACACACACACACACACACACTGGGCCCACCTGGGGGGAGGGACAGGGGGGAGGAGGAGGGAGGGGGACACTTTAGCCCTGTTGGCAAGGCCACATTGTAAACACACGGGGTTGATTTCAAGGGGGTGGGCGTGGCTGGGTTTAAAAAATATATGAAATAATTTTCTTCTTAGCGAAGAGCCGGAGGTAAGCCAATCACTTACATTTTTACAGCCTATGGTAGGAGGGGCCTGGTTTTAAAAGGTTGGGAGTTGTGTTGGGAGTGCAATGTTGCCTTTGTATTTTAATTGCAATTAAAATAAACAAAATAAATAATCTGAGTGCATACTGAATGTGTGGACAATGCATGGGAACCTGGAAATATTACTTGTGAGCTGTGTAAATGTTGGCATGTGAATCTTTTTCAAGCAGCTTTAGCTGAGGGAAAGAGGATGGAAGGTAAGATCTTCTCTAAATCAGTTTGGGGTTAAAAAAAAAATAAAGATTTTAGGATGAAGATTAAACAAACGTTATGCCAGCCAGATGAGTACCTTTGGAAGCCCTCATCTCCCCCCCCCCCTCATCTGTTCAACTCGCTCCCCAGCTCTCCATGTCCCCTCCTCTCACCAAGACCCCTCCCCTCATTCCAAAGCCAGAGTCCCTCCTCCCTCCAGACTTCTCATCTCCAACCTGAGGCATTCATTCTTCTTGCCAGATTAATCAGAACAGCAATTAACAATGGTCTGGATCTGTGGCTTAAATAAAATCTTCATGAGTGAATCTCTATGATTATTTTATTTTATTCTCTAAGACCTGTCAAGGGATCTCAGGATCACAGTTTCTGAGGCTGTGCTACATTTGTCTATTAAATATTTGATAATCTGTGACCGTGCTTATTAAAGACATTGATGATGTGACTGTGATGTTGTGATGTGCCTCCCACAAATCATGATTTTAGATGGGATGGTCATTTTGTTTATGCCTACCTGGGGAAATACTGGTATCATTCAAACACACAAAAAGGGGAAGTAGGTTTCAATTTCAAATGTCCCTGTTACATGAAAAGTATAGTACCTTACATGACAAAGTTCTGGTCTCATTGAAGGCTCATTTCCATACTTTAGGAAGCTGACCTGTGAGTTGGGGGGTGGGGGGGTGGTGGACAAATGTCTGCAGATAGAAGGCTGTGCACTTCTGAATACAGTATGCCTTAACATTCTGGGGCCTCCGTTGCCTCGTTTGAGAAACAAAGCTTTCCTAAGAAATTTTCATTAAAGTGCCCTCCAGCACCAGGATGTGGGTCTTCTGTCTAGACCCCACCCCAATGCAGGGAGAAGGGACGGAAGCTTATACTATCCGTTAATGCAGTTCTCTGCACCAAACCCCGTGTCTGGGGCTAGGTTTTTTCAGAATAGTAGAAGCTTCCCTTGCTTCCCCTAGTTTTTTTTTTTTTTTTTCTAGAGGGGATAATTAAACCAAAACAGAAGCACATTTGTTGGGGTACCTCGGTACTGCGTGCCTGCGCTTTGTGGCTGTCAGCCATTATATACTTTTTGGATGCAGCATCATCCAGAGCTGGCCAGGCTGCTCAGCCTTGGCCTAGGCCTCGTCTGAGTCTGAACTAAGATGGCCATCGCTCCCTGCTTCGGGAGACTGCAGCAGTTCTGTGTGTCAAAGCAGGCTGCGGTTCCCTCCAGGCTGGTGTCACTTTGCTAAAGTGACAAGACAGGGGTCCCTGTTACTGATTGGGGAAGGGGAGAAATAGAAGGGAAGGATTTATTCACATTTGCAAGACTTTTTACTAACTCTCTAGCTCCACCGTGTTAAATAAGGCATCCGTGCCTTGCAGCCCCGGAAAATGCAGATCAAATGACCATCCTAAAGCATGCCTCTTCACCTGTCACACGTAGCTTCATCTGTTGTTTAAAAAAAAGAAAGAAAGGGAAAAAAAGTGCTTTTCTGTGTGCATATTTTGTTTTTATTGCCCAAACATCATATTGCTAGAATTATTTTTTAAAGATAGATGATAGATAGAAAAATAAAAGTAATTTAATAAAAATTCTATAATGTCTAGAGAGCTGAGTTTTTTTTAAATGTAACCTAATCACAGACTGTTTCCATGTTTCTGTTAGTTTAAAATAATTTTGTAGGTTAGACCTTTTTTCTTTCTTTTTAAAACCTCATTTAGTTATTATTCCTTGAGTTGCAGCGGGGCTACTGGATGAGAAATTTTTAGTATCTCCTGCCTTTATTACAATTGTATAGATAAACACTATACATAATATAATCACTCTGTAGTGATACCTTATTTATATAGTGAATCACAATTAATTGTATAATAATTTATTTGGCTGCCAAGTGGTAGAATACTGCACTGCATCTCAGCATGTGAAATGCTTTTTTTTTTTTAAATGCAGCCATTTTTTTCTAAATTCAGTATGCTTCCACTGAACTGTTTGGCGTGAGTTGGGCACCTTCCCCCAATTTTTTCCCATTTATGAAAAAAAATGTTTTTTTGCCTTTCTCTGCCTCCCAGTAACATACATGTTTTGCAGAGGCCCTTTAAGAAATTTCTATTTCTCTCAAAAACATTTTTTTTCCTAAATGGGTAATTTTATTTTTAACTTGCTCATACGATTTATCATGAAAAGATGGTATGAAGCATAGAGAATTGGGACCATCTCCTACCTATATGTCCCTTCCTAACTTGAAAATGGTAGGAGAAACCTCAATGCTCTCAACATCATTAGTGGCCAGTGATGATGATGGAGACATGTTCTAATTACATTTTGCATTTTTAAAAGTATTCTGTCTAGTCATATTAATGCTTTGCAACAGTTCTGGGCAATAAAAAACACTACAGCAACCCATTTCATAAGCATATCCATTCAACCCACAGGGATTAAATATTAGGGCCTTTTTTTTTTTTTTTCCTACCAAAGGTTGCAAGGTGAGTATGTGAAGGACTCAGGCCTCTAGTTCTGAGGTGCTACCTCTCACCAAGCCCATCAAAAGCTTCTACATGGTTTTCTCAAAACTGAGGGCATGACTATTGTGAGCACTCCATGTGATCTTCAAATCCCTTGGTTAATGACAGGTGTCTAACGGCCTGCTGCTTTCTGAATCCTAGCCAGGCCCTGGCAGATCACTGACGGTAACTGCCTACCGAGTGAGCATGAAATGGATGCTGTCCATTTAAGGGAGCCATTGCTGTGAAGGGTTAATACCCACATTTGCTTCATCTTACCCAGCCCCCCCCAAAAAACTAGAATGCTTTTTTCCCCCTTTCTTTTTTGTTAATAATGTAGGTTTTCCTTTATATATATCTTTTCTGAGAAAAATCTCCCAATAGTTTTCTTTAGCAGGGTTCAAGCTTATAACAACATCCACATTAGTAACAACAACAGCAATTATCATTAATTCATAATGATATGCTTATTAATCACTATTTAATAATTAATAATATTGTTATTAATTAATAATAACAATGTGATGCCCTTGCTTTCATGTATACATTTCTGAATGGGCAATGCTACAGTATACAGAATTCTGGTGAAAGGGTTACAGGGTCCCAAATAACTTTCTCTTCTTGGTTTTTTAAAAGTAATCCTTAGTTTTAGTTCATAGCTGAGTCCCATTTTTCCATTTATCAAGAATCTATGCATGATTTTGAAAAGCATTTGTTTTGTTTTATGTTAATTCAGGAAAGTTGTATTAAACAAAAAAAAATTTTAAAGAAGATAGCCTAATTGATTAAAATTGAAAACCCCAATGCTAGGCACACCCCCTTGTTTTTTTTAAAATCAATTCCCCCTTGAAATAAAATGTGCTCACCCCCTTCCTAGCAAAGCTATAGCTTTTCAAATGTCTCTGTGCCTTTCAGGAGACACACAAGTAGCAAATGAAAATAGTTTCTGAACTTTTTTTTTTTAACCTATGACACAGGTTAAATGCATTTTCCCCCTCTCAGGGTTTTAATGAAATTAAAGTTAGTATGTTTTTTGTTTTGTTTTTGGGTGTTTTTTTTTTTTTTTTTTTTTTTGGTTTTGTTTTTGCTTTTTTGAAATAAAACTTCACAGAAGGGCCAAAGGGAGGAGACTTAAGAGCAGTGAGCAATGAACTCCATTGTCTGTGGGCCTCCCAGCAGCACACGGGATCTGGTCCTGACACCCACCTTGGCAAGTTCTTTAGTGCACTGGATGGAATGCAGCCTTTGTTGCCACCACATCCCTAGGCTGACCTCTGGACCCCTGACCTAGGATCAAGCTCTCTAGAGGGAATGAGAAGAAAATGGGTCTGGTCTTTGTTTTGTAATTTCAGATGAAGACTCTTTGAGGTCTTTATGCAGCTTAAGAATACTAGTGGGTAGTCTACAAAGCTGGCTGGGGAGGGGGTGGGTTAGTTTCCAAAGAAGAGCCAGATCCTGAAGGAAGCTTCTTCTTGGCTGCAAGTCCAGTGTGTTGCCAGAGCCCCTAAATGTTGAGTTTACAACTTCTTTTCCCCCTTTCTCTATTCCAAGTGAGGTTTTATTTTTTGTATATTCTCAATGAGAGATTAACTCAAGCCTAGGCACCCTGTGCTTCCAGCTTCTACATTTCATAGTTCCCTCTTTGTACAGGATTTGCAAACACAAGTCAACTCACGCAATAGACACATGATACCTTGCCAAATTTAGGATTATATGGTAATGCGGCAGAAGAGAAAGAAAAAGACCCGAGAGGGTCACTGTTTCCCCCCATCCTGAACAAGTATCATCTCTCATTCCTGCTCACCCTTCCTCCCCACCCTCCCTACCCTCCTGTCATTAGCGACCTGTATATAAATTAATTCAGTACTGTTACTTAGCACAGGGGTCAGAATGTGGTGATTTTACATGCAAAAAAAGTGTCTTTAGTTTCTCTCCCAATAACCAGATCACCACTGAAGCAGACCAGCTGATAGGACAGGAAGAGGACAAGACTCCCCAAGAAAGAGGTAAGGACACCCCCCCCCATGTTAACTTTTCAATTATTGTCAACCATCGTAGGCTTGAATGCTTTGGTCTCTGACAAGTTAGAATTATTGGAAGTGTTTTGCATGTGCCACACTGGAAGCTGTAACCAAGGAGGAGCATCAGGCAAGTGATTTGTGACAGAGCAACGAACACTGAGGAAGTGTGCTTCTGTTGTACTTAGAGGTAAAATCCCAGAATGCATTGCAGAGTGATCCGTTAAAGCTCAGGAGAATTCAGGAGTATTTTGACTTGAAGAGTCCTGCCCACCAAACCCAAACATTGCACCTTACTAAATTTTAATAATTCAGTTTGGGACGAGGAGAGAGGTATCAAAATAATATAAATTGTTATATAATTTAAATTTTGATGTCAGTCAGCGTTTCTGACACTGTCACACACATTTTGTGTGGGGGACAGATTAAGTGCTTGAGAGTTCATCTAATGAGTCGATAACGCAAAGGAAAAAGCTTATGTACCTACCTTCTCAGGAGTGTCACGGTCGAGCTTGCTCACTGCCACTGCTGAGGGAGTGTGACTTCTGAAGACGGCATCAGAACAGTCAGCTGGAGCCTCTCTCCTGACTTGCTGGCTCTGGCCTGTCCCTTCTGTCTAAAGACCTGACTACCTCTCTCCTGTTCCCTAAGTGAGCAGTTTGCCCTCTCGTCAAACTGGTCGCTAATGTGTAAACAACTATGAAGACATTCTTACAGGTAACCCACACACAGGTAAGTCCAAAACTGGATTTTCTTTAAACAAATGTCAACAGTAATGGTCACAATGACACACAAAACCCAGAGCTAGGCACTGAGATGAGTCTGGGACCCCAGAGCGGCAAAGTAAATGGGAGCAAGTGTCCTGCAGCTTACCTGGTGGACATGTGGAGTCTCCTAGGCACCCGAGACTCATCTCTCAGGTCTGAACTCTAGCTCCTAAGGCAGTAAAAGTCGCTTACCAGTCTCATTGGTATCAAACAAAACAGAAATGACTTTCCCTTACTCCTCAAAGGATAAAGAGTCAAGAGAGTAGCTGGCATTACTGGGGTACATAGGTGCCGAGGATCATTCAAACACATCCTTTCAAAACAGCACTATCTTCAATTTATAATTATATCTATAATTATAATCTATAATTATATATGGCTATCCCATGTGTCCAAAGGGCTAGGACCAAAGCTCATAGGGCTACTTCTTAGGAAAGGCAAAGCTGGTTTGTAATCAGTCCCTTCAGTCGTTGTTTGTTGTTGCTGTTATTGTTTTTAGCATGTGTGGGAAGTGTACGTCTTAACTCCTTGCATTTGCACTTTGAATGGCTCTACTGGGCCCGGTGTATTCTCAAATAGCTTATCAATAAAATCACAGGTGTCATGCAGGGGCCTCCTGCCCACTATCCCCTCAAATAAGAATTTTTCAGTGGCTGGCTTGAGAAAAGTCCAGAGACAGTAAATGCGGGTTGATATTTCAGGCGGCCACTAGATGGTGAGGCAGTATAAGCAGAAGGTGGTGGGTCTGTACTGCAAGTGACACAGGACGGGGAAAGCCAGCAGGGGGGGAGGGCCCTGCTTTACCTTCATACTGCCCCCACCCCAAAGATGAGGCCCACAGGGGCCCCAAAAGTTTAGTCAGACCCACATTTTTTGTATTTTAAGCAGTGACTTACTCTTTTAAGATATGCACTGAGATTTCAGGAACATTTAAAGGGGATTTGCTAACTGAGGGGTCCTCCGAGCAACTCAATTAACATTTTGCCATGACAGGGGCCCCATTCTGTGCACTGCAGGATGTTTCTGAGCGTCTCTGATATCTAATATCAGACACATGCACTATCACCACCACCACCACCAGCCACTACACACATTCCACACACACACCCCACTGCAACCAGCACAAAACCTTACTACCACCACCACACACAGAGATGCCCCACTACTACCAACACACACATACACACACACACACACACCCTACCACCACCACCACCTACAGCCACTACTACACACATTACACACACCATACTCCATTGTTATCAACAGAACACCTCATTACCACCTCCACACACAGATATTCCACTATTATCAACACACACACACACACACTCACACACACACTACTACCACCACCTCCCCACAAACCCAGAACTCTCCAGTCACTACCAGATGTCACTGAAGGTTGAGAGCTGCTGCCGAGACATCCATCCCTAACCCTGGGAAAGCTAGACATTACATAGCATAACTTGTACCACCTACAAACAAATCCTCTGAAGAAAAGTTCCCCTCTACTAACCAGTCAGCAATGTGCAAACTCATTCTGGTGGCCTGCATTGTTGGATAGAAGCAATTTCCACAAATCTCCCAAGAATGACCCCTAGATGACCCTGAATAGAAGAGAAGAGGGAATTATTTCAGGCAAACAAACAAGGAATTGGTCTAGGACTCTGATAACCAATGGGCAGTCAGTATCAGGGCATGCATAGACTTTTAACCCTTAACCATCACACATAGGGTTCTTTAGGTTGCATTCATTGGCATCATGTTAGCCTGCCTACCTCTGTATGGTGTGCACTAGTAAATTCTCTTATTGTAGAAGGGATGTCCAGACAGCAATGGCAGCGCCTGCACCTTCTGTTACTTACAAATATTAAAAGTACCTTGAATTAGCCTGTGTACACCAGCCATAAGGATATGGACTCCAAAGACAGCCATCCATCCATGGGAAGGTGACTGGTCACCTTTGAGGGTAGTGTAGGAAGAGCAAAGTAACTACACCGAGGAAGACAAAGATCTAGAAAGAAAATAATGATGCCAATAGAAGAAACCGACCAAAGACATTTCCTGGTCAAACATATTGTACTTGGTCTTTGATAAAACTGTTGGTACCTCTCCATCTACAAGTAGCATCTATCGCCACATCTACCTAATAGAATGAGGGTCAGTTGTCACTTTATTTGACCCGACTCACCAACGTGCACCTTGCCTCTCTCTCTTTGGCAGTTGGTGATTGAATCCAGGGTTTCATGCCATGTTGTCTCTGGATTGCACTCCCAACTTAAAACTTTAAAAAAAAAAAAAAGACTTCTCCCACCTTTTTTCCCCTCTTAAAGAACCTAAGATTTTCATACCTCAAAGTTAGCTAGTTGGGTAAGGATAAGGGTCATCGGTAAAAACAGATTGGTGGTTTGAGCAGTTAGATGCTGGCCGTGTAAGGTGGGAAAGTATCATTTGAAATAAACTTTCTGCAGACGCCTGAGTGTTCCAGATTCTGCTAACTGAAGTGCCCCTAACCAGGAAAAACTTCTCACTGCCCAATCCTACAAGTGACTCAGGGAAAAACCTCAGAATGTTGATTTTGAGATTTTGCCTGGGACCAAGTACAACATCTTTCCAAGGAAATGCTTAGAAGACTCAGGGCAGAACCCAAAATCCAATGCCAGACGTTAGGGGGAAATTTTTTAAAGTTGGGTAGCCAAAAAACTCTGGGCTATTTATACTTTAGCAGTCACGTGACTTCATTTTCTTTCCTTTTAGCCATTAGACGGAAAATACAATCATTTTGTTTTGTCAAACAGATATGCAAGTGAGGATTTAAGACGAACACTTAAGAGGGTTCCCTCTTTCTATGGGAATATTTGGAAATTTTCCAATGAGACTCCATGTTGCCACATTCCCCATGTTGTCTCAATGGAGAAGAGAGTCTGATAATTGGGGGGGGGGGTGGTGGGCAGAGAAGCTCCAACTTTTGAAGAGGGTCATAGGATGACGGAGAGAGCACCGGCTTAGGCATGGGGGCGGGAGGGGGGCAGTTCCTGGGACCTTCGTTGATTCTCTGGCACTTGATTTTAGGATTCCATGTACTTGCCAAGTGTTAGAAAAGCTAACAATGGAGTCTTGAAGTATTGACAAGGCTTCAAGTTGACCTGAAGTTCTGCCATGGTCAAAAAGGGCCCAAATTTGATGAGTTGTTTAAGAGGAAGGCCAGAAACTTCCCATGTCCACCTTGATGTATATAAAGTATTACAAAGGTGGGAAAGTGGGGTACAGACCAGAAACTCATACTTATTCAGCAGACAAGTCTAAAACTCGTAGTCAAGGCTCACCCCAAAACTCAAGGTAATAAGAAGCAAACAACTTCACCCCAGACTCTGGTGAGGTCACATGTTAAGGAGGCTCCCAGTGGGGGGTGGGATTTCCAGGGAAGAGAAGTAAAGGCCAGGCCAGCATGGCTGCCTTAGGTAGAGACGGGAGCCTATCTCATTTGCACCTGAAGTTCACAGAGCTCAGAATCCAGGGGAGGAAATAAAACCCTAAGGAACTTTGCCTGTCTGCCCTCTTCCCATTCTCTCTCCCTCTCTTTTTATTTTCCTACTTTATTTTTCTTTCTATTTTCAGATTTTTTTTTAAAGTAGGATCTTTTGTGTAGGGGGACCATTCCTGAGCCAGAATTTATAAAATATACATTTATTTTAAAAGAAAGAAAGGAAACACCCACTATTTAGGGCTGGGAAGTAGAAAAAAGTTAACAAAGCAAAGCTGTTCAGAACTGGCTGCCAGATGGCGCTCGGCTTTTACAATTGAGAGCCTGGCTTCATAAAACTCGCGCCTGCGCCTGCGCCTGCCTCAGGCGGCACTGTGAGGGCCCCTCCCTTCACCTTCCCAGGAATGCAGCCCCGCCCCAGGCCTAGGAATAGATATTTTTTAAGGTTTTCAGTTTAGCATTTGATATCTGGGGACAAGTACCTCCACTTAGGGAGCTTTGTAGACCTTCCTTAGGCAGGTCAGAAAGATAAAAGACAATGGGGGGCAATCGGGCAGCCTCCACTTCCAGGGCTTTGATCTCTTCTTTGACAGTGCAGAGCCCTTGTTCTGCCAGGAACCAGCTCTGAGACCCTGGGCCCATCTTTTTGTCCCTTTGGATCCCAGTTTTCTTCCTCTGGGAAAAAGGGGGGGGGTCTTTCTCATTTTAGAATTTTTTAATTCTCTTAAGAAGAGTTTAAGGTAGAAGAGGTTTGTCAGTACCCCTAGGCATCACGCACATGCACTTTTGAGTGTGTCCTTACCAAAATGGCAAATGGTGTAGGAAAAACATCTTAGACCACCTTTTGTCCTTTAACAAATGACAATTGTTTCTGGGTCCCCACACGTGGGAACCACTTGTGTAGCAGCAGAGTTCAGAAGTTCTTACTTTCCCATCCAGTTGAGGGCTAGGAAAGAGATACAGACATAGGCTTCTAGGAGAAATCCAAGGAGCCTCCCTGGAGGAAAGGACATTTTAGTCACTGTGGTCCCTGGTTTCCAAGGACAGTACCTTTGCACTTACTTTAATGCTGCTGTCCTGTTTGCTCCATAGCAGCTGACGAAGGCCACATGGACTTCCCAGGCAGGGGCCACAGGCTTCTCCGCTAGGAACTTACCCCTTCCCCACTAAGGCCAGCTTAGTGCTCCATTCTGATAGGCTTCCTCCTCTATTGCTCTTCTAAAACGCAACAATCAGAGGAACAAAATAAAAAGTATTAATTGAGGCAAACATTTCCCCTTCCCTGCTACTCAAAATTATCTCTTCAAACTTTACTAAATCGAATTCTTCCCTCTTGCCTGGTGTTTCTTTTCTTTTCCTTTAGATTTTAAAGACTTTTCTTGATCCTTTACCCCTGTCCCCAGGGCTTCTGATATGTGACCCTCAAGGTCGGCAGTGGGCTGTCACACCACCCCTCCCTGAGTGTTAGCGTAGCTGTGGCTATAGGTGAGCAGCACCCTTCTAGCACTTTCTTTGGGCCAGCAGAGTTCCTACCCACCAGAGGTCAGCAAAGAGCTCTGAATAGCTGGGTCTGCTTGCAAATGTGGGAACTGGTAGAATTCTCTAGATCAAACGCAGAAAACAGCCCCACATTTCAAGGGTGTCCTTGGGTGGAGTGCCATCCTGTCTTGAGTCCCTGGGGGCTTAGTTTGAACACCATTGGAGCCACTCTGTGCTTTGGAGGGGGACATGGTTTTTTTTTTTTTTTTTTTTTCTGTTGTTATTTGATGGGTTTCTTTTGCAGCACCACTCCAAACACACAAATTCCCCCTTATCAGGGACCGCAGCCTCCTAGAGCCCCGAGGCTCTTTTAGGGACAGATTGCCCACTTGCACATCCCCAGGACTGAAAATCCACCTCCCGCCCCCACGCCTGGCCTGGGCCCTTTTCTTTAGGTGTGTTCCCACCCCACCCCTTATCCTACTTGGATTTTATTTCTTATCTCTGGCTCCTCCCCCAGATGTGCAGCTAGTGTTTTCAGGGGTTTGATTTGGCTGCCCCTACCCAAGCACACAAAGAGGCCAGTTCCCACATTCTGTCATTTCTCCACAGATCCTTGACTTAATTTAGCCTTTTCACTCCGGTAGGGAAGGGGGAAAAGAACAGGGATTCCTCTCCCCTCCTCGCTTTTCTCTCTCTTTCCCGAGCATTTGAAGTCCCAGGGTCCTTGAGAACCACTTGTAAGTTAAGATCAACTCCCTAGGCCAGTTCTTTATTGTTGGGGGTGAGACAAAAAGAAGGAGAGAGAGAGGTACAAAGGGAGAGAGAAAAATAAGCGCAGAAATGAAATAAGAAAACCAAAGTCAAGGCAAGGGATAGAAAAAAGAAAATAGAAGGGTTTTAAGTAATAATAGCTGCCCAAGCTGGGATAGACAGCTGACTGCCAAGGGCTGGCTGGGCTTAATGGAGGAGGAGGAGGAGGAGGAGGAGGAGGAG
>CABHPQ010148195.1:0-11241 GCA_902168405.1 Peromyscus aztecus
TAGAAAAGGAAGAATAAGGATTTGGAACAAATAGAGTGAGTAATAAGAGAACAATAAAGCCGTCCATCTGAAGAGACTTTTACTCAAGAGGATTGAAAAGTGGACTTACTCTTTTCCATCATCAGATTCAGGTGAACACAGTTTGGGAAGACATTCATTGCTTCACATGATGGATGTGACTTTCCAGAACTTGTCACCATTACCTCAAATGTAATCCAGATTACTTTGTTTGCTCAGCTGTTCCTGCTTTCCCCGAGTCCCACTCATCTTGTCACAATTCAAGCAGGGGGAGACACATGGATCATGCTATGCATCAATTGCATGTCCTACATTCTGAACTCCCCCTTCTCCCACTCATCAATCTCCATTGTCCTGGCAAGAAGGTAATGTCTGTACTCACACATGCCACATTCAAGCTGAGCGGTACAGCAAACCTTTGCCAAGAGGCTGGTGACCATGATTGATTAAAGACCCCTTTCCAATCGAGGCATGGAGTGCAGGAAGATCAGAAAATACTGTGGCTATTTCATAATAGTGGTGGTTGTCCTTCGGTGTCTACAGGATATTAGTTTCAAGACTTGTAGTGAATATCAAACTTGTCTTAAGTCTTGTACATTAAAATGGTGTGGTGTTTGCTTATTTGCTAAGACCACCCTTCCATCTGCTTTAAATCATCTCCAGTAACTTTTAGAACATAGTAAAATACAAATGCTCTGTAAATAGTTTGATAATACTGTATGGTTGAGGAAATAATGACAAGAAAAGGCAGTCCATGCTTGATCACACAACCTACTTTCCAAATAAATCCTCTTCCACTCATGATAGTTAAATTGGTAGATGTGAAAATTACAGATACAGAGGGCCTTTGTAAAGTGTGCAAACCAATTTCTTCACATGGATTCCTATTCCATTTAAAGCTGACATTAGTCTGTGAAGTAGATAACAGTGATATTTAGAGATGATTTGCCAAAGCCTAATCAGTTCATATATGCTGAACCCCAGGCTGCAAGAATATGAAAAGATCTTGACAATTTTGCTCACCAGTCTGTCTAGTCCAATGCCAGACACACAGTAAGCACTGACTATTTGATGTATGACTAATGAATGGATACATAAATGTACATACAAAATGCCAATCAAACAAGGTTCTGATTCCAATATTCATGGTAAGTGGATAGATACCACCTTTTGTGAGTTGCAAAGCAATCCAAAGGAGCAAGCAATATAATTAACATGGAGCAGAGGAAACCAGAGTTCCATAGCATTAATCCCATTCATGGAACTTTTTTAAGTTGAGGCTTCTGTTGAATAGACTAAATACATGGCTCAACAGTTGCTGGGGTTTTTTTTTTGTTGTTGTTGTTGTTTTTTCCTTTGGAGATAATTTTCTGTGTATGCTGTGGCTAACTGCTAAACATCTGGGCAGAAGAGTTGAGCTAATGTTGTAAGTAAAACACTTAAATTAAAACTTCAAATATCTCCTCAACTTTATAATTAAATGTACCATATGGTTCTATTTTACTGAAAGTTGGGGCCTAATTTAATGTTTTCCTTCTTCAGCAACAGATTTTATTGGCTTGTTTTCAATCATTTTTATGTCAGAAAAACAATTACTACCAAGGCAATATTTTGTGATTATTAGACAGAAACAATCTCTTACCTGGGGATAAAAAATATTGTTTTTGGTTTGGCAAAGTCATTATTTAAGCTCATCTGGGAATAAGACATAGTTGCTTAGCTTAACGATTGTTGTGTCATCATAGAAAAGGTTCACACTTCTCAAGTTTCATCTTACATTCTATTTAATTTGAGTATAGTCTGAGACAAAACGCTGATTTTTGCACATTTTAATAGATGAGGTTGAGCATCATTTGGGGTGTCTTAAAAGTGTCCAGTAAGCAAGTTATAAATACAGGGCCACTTTTTTCATGTGAAAACTTTGCAACTTCATGTCAACTTCTCTAAATGAGGGAAGCAAGATGTGGAAAGTGTTAATTTTTAATGAGAGTAGCCATTTAAAGACACACTTCCAATTTTCTACCCATCTTGCTATTGGTTCTACAGATGTATGCAATGCATGTTTTGGGCCTTACATTAAGTTATTTTTTTAAGTGACCTTTTCCAATCTTATACACATCTTCCATCAGATTGTTCCTTCAGATATCTTTAGTCACTAGTTTTGTCCATTACTGGCAGTATGCTTTATTACCAGAACAGTTATCTATTTTCATTTATAAATGTCTTTTTTTTAAGGAAAAAAAAGTGTCTCTGAAAACAATGACATCATGAAATTTGCAGGCAAATAGATGGAACTAGAAAATATCATCCTGAATGAGGTAACCCAGATTCAGAAGGGCAAACATGGTATGCATTCACTCATAAGTGAATACTAGATGTAAAGCAAAGGACAACCAGACTAAACCCAGACTTCCAGGGAGGCTAGCTAGCAGGGAGGACCCTAGGAAGGATGCATGATCACCCAGCAAAGGAGAAATAGATGAGATCTACATGAGCAAACTGGGGGTAAGGGAGGTAATGGAGGGCAAGGATGGGGGATGAGAACATAGGGGAACAGGAGGTTCAAGCTGGAACAGGGACAGAGTGGGAAAGCAAGGAAAGAGATGCCATGATAAATGAAGACATCGTGGGAATAGAGAGAAACAGAGCTGGGGAAGTTCCCAGGAATCCACAAGGATGACCCCACCTTAGACTACTGGCAATAGTTGAAAGGGCACCTGAACTGGCCTACTCTGCTGATCAAATGACTGAATATCCTGTCATCATAGAGCCCTCATCCAGTGACTGATGGAAGCAGATGCAGAGATTCACGGCCAGGTGCCAGGCCGAGCTCCAGGAGTCCAATTGATGAAAGACAGGAGGGATTCTATAAGCAAGGCACATCGAGATCATAATGGGAAAATGTACAGAAACGGCCAGCCAAATTAGTGAAAACGCATGAACTGTGGACCAATAGCTGAGGAGCCCCCATGGTACTAGACTAGGCCCTCTGGATAGGTGAGACAGTTGTTTAGCTAGAACTGTTCAGGATGCCCCCAGGCAGTGGAATCAGGACCTGTCCCTGGTGTATGAGTTGGCATTTTGGAGCCTAGTGCCTATGGTGGGATACTTTTTGAAGGCTTGGTGCAGAGAGGAGGGATCTGGACCTGCCTCAGCTGAATGTACCAGGCTCTGCTGACTCCCTATGGGAGACTCTGCCTTGGAGGAGGTGGGAATAGGGGGTGGGTTGAGGGGGGGGAGGTTGTGGGGGCGGGAGGAGGAAGAGAGGGGAATCTGTCTGTGGTTCGTATGTAAAATGAATAGAAAAATCTCTTAATAATTAAAAAAAAGTGTCTGTGTAGTTTTTCAATTAAGAAAACAAATTTGTCCTCAGAAACACAGTCCAGGCACTCATTTTCAAGATGGAATACTAGTGACAGGGAGGAACTGAATGACACTGGTCAGCTACTGGTCACACCACACAGAGGATTCATTTAAATGGATCCTTCAGCTTCTTTATCTAGCTAGGATCTACAATGTTACTGTAAACAATTTTCAACACACACTGCAGAGTCGCCTAAAGAGGACTGCAAACAAATGAATTGGACTAATATCTAGAACTGGCCTCGAATGATCACCAAAATGTAAGGGTAAAAAAGCAAGTTATATTTGCATGAGAAATGTTTAAGACATTCTTACTATGTACTAAGTATTCCTTTTCTAAAAATTTATTCTTCTCTCACACAATACATCCTGACATCATTTTTCTTTCCCTCTACTCCTCCCAGTCCCCCTCACCTCTCACCCCTAGATTACTGCTCCCCAATTTCCTTCAGGCCTCCCAGGGATATCATCAACCAAATACAGCATAACAAGTTACAATAAGACTAGGTATAAACTCTCATATCAAGGCTGGACAAGGCAACCCAATAAAAGGAAAGGGGTTCCAAATGCTGGCAAGAGTAAGAATAACCCCCATTTCTATTGTTATGAGTCCCACAAGATCACCAAGCTATCCAACCATAACATATATGCAGAGGATCTAGTACAGACCCATGCAGGTTTCATGATTGTTGCCTCAGTCTCTGCGAGCCCCTTTGAGCCCCCATGAACCCTGTTTAGTTCATTTTTCAGGGCGTGTTCCCGTGAGGTTCTTGAACCCTCTGGCTCCTACAGTCCTTCCTCCCCCTCTTCTATGGGGTTCCAGGAGCTCTGCCTTATGTTTGGTAGTGGGTCTCTGCATCTGCACCCATCAGTTGCTGGATGAAGCCTCTCTGATGACAAATGGACTAGGCACTGATCTATGAATATAGTAGAATATCATTAGAAAGCATTTTGCTTTTTTCCCCCATTTTTGGCCAGTCATGTTTGGTTCTACCCTAGGTCTCTGGGCTATTCAGTCTCTGGTTTCTGGCCATTCAGGCAGTGTTGAGCATGGGCTCTCTCTCTTGGAGTGGGACTCAATTTAGACAAGACATTGGTTAGCTAGTCCCATAAGTTCTGTGCCATCATTACCCCAGCACACCGTGCAGGGAAGACCATTGTAAGTCAAACTTTTTGTGCTTGGGTTGGTGTTCTAGCTCCACCCCTGGAAACCTTGCCTGGTTATAGGAGATATATGGTTCAGGCTTCCTATTCTACATTACTAGGAATCCTGGCTAGGGTAACCCTCATAGAGTTTCCACTACCCTAGGGTTCCACATCACCCCCAAGTGTCCCCCAATTCCCATCACCTCTCCCCATACTCTCTCCTTTGACCCCTCCCTTGACCTGATTCCTCCTGTTCACATTCCCATCTGACCCCAGTCAACCCACAAAATATATTCTATTTCCCCCTCCCAGAGAGATCCAAATGACCCCCACTGAGCCTTTGGCCTCTCTGGGTCTACAGATTGTAGCATTCTTCACTTTAACAGCAAACATTCACTAATAAATTAGCATATACCATGTTTGTCTTTCTGGGTCTGAGTTACCTCACTTAGGATGATTTTATTTTCTAGTTCCATCCTCCTCTTACCTATGAATAGATCAGAAAACTAGCAAAGTTCCTGCTGTGCTAGACATGACTGTAAGCTCCTGTGTTTGCCTTTAGTTACTACGGATTACCTATGGTAATCAAGAGAAAGAAAAGCAAGGTTCTTTTGTGTTTGTTTATGGTTTCAAAGACTTCAGTCCATGCTTCGGTGACCAAATGGTGGCTGCCAGTAAAGGAAGAGAAGACTGAAGAATGATTCTAGTATCTCCTTCATACAACTAAAGCTACATTCTCCAAATAGGTCCCATATGCTAAACATTCTACTACTTCTTAAAATCACAGGGGCCATGGAGGAACATTATTTGAACTATTACATCCAATCTATGATAGAAAAAAATGAGAAAAAGAAAAAGAACATGAAAGAGACATTTCTCTAAGTATGCATATGTTCATGTGACTACATAGACAGGACTCTGGAAGGAGTCATATCATATGTACCAATGTTTGATTTGAAGAAAAAGAGTAGGAATAATGACTTCACAGAGGGAACTTTAGCAATGTTTTATATGACAGTGTTAAAATATCTTAAAATTAAAATATATTTTAATATAGTTATATTTGAAAATAAAACAATAAGGATAAATTCAAAAATAAAACACAAGCAGAAAGGGAGCATTTCATATGTAGGAAACAGTTAAAACAAGGGCAGAAGAAGGAAATCATAACTACCGCATCATCAGAGTTTATTAGTTATACAGTTCAAGATTTAATGTAATCTCCCTTTGTCAAGAAAGTTGTTACCCCTGAAACACAGACCTTTGGAGAGTTACACATATTATTCAAAGTATTATATTTGATTCCATCTTAGTTTTTAAAAACAGTTACTTTAATTGTAATAAAATTACATCATTGCTTCCTTTTCTTTTTTTTCCGTTTAACCACACTCATGGCTCCAACTCCTTCTCAAATTGATGGTCTCTTTTTCTTTGATTATAATTACTTCATGTATTAGATAATATGTAAGTATAAATGCATAAATACAACCTGTAGAGTTCATTTTTGCTGCCAATTTCGGCGCTGACCAATGAGGTATCATATTGAATAACTAAGGGACTCAATCCTGACCAAGCCTATTTTCCCTCTCTCAGAGGTCATTAACTGCCCGTAGTACTTTGTCGAAAGGTGGGACCCCATGAGATTCCCTCTTTCCATCTTAACACATCTGTTGATGTTGTCCTTGTTCAACATTTCTTTAAGCAGCCATATTGTTGGGGTATCATGTGTAGGTTTCCTGTAATCTCTATGAAACACAATCTTACAGCACACTTCCTGATCCTCTGATTCTTATAGTTTTATCTTCCTGTCTTCCTGTTCCTGAGCCTTGAGTATAGGAAGTATTGTTGATGTATCCATTGGGTCTTGGCTCCCACAGTCCATTATTCTCTGAATTATAACCAGTTGCAGTTTTCTGTAATGGTCTCATTTTGCCGTAGAGGGAAGCATCTTGATGAAGGGTGAGAGCTATAAACATATGTTAGTATAAGGATAAGAATTAGAATGCAGTTAAGGAACTATGCTGGTTTTAGTAAAGTGGTTAAGTTCTGAGATACATGAATCCATGACTTTACTAGCCCTGGGTAGTTGGCTAGACTTTGAATAGAAAGCACTGTATCCTTCGAGTTGAATGGGGCTTAAGCTCACCTGACAGCTGTTAGTTACCAAGATATAAGCGTCATATCGTACCTTTAAGGATAGCATGCAATGTTGATCATTGTTATAGTTCAAAAGCACCACACTATTGCTTTTCTACTGTGGCAACTTGATAGTATCTTTTACTGCTATAGAAGCTACACATAGGAAGGATGCTTTCAGGCTAGATATGACTAGAATATTCAAAATTCTGTGTCAGGGACAACCCTAACCAACAACTCAAATCAAGGTTTCTCATGCTTGATACTGCAAATTTTATTAAATAGTTTGTGTCTCTTGTATTTTATATCATATAATCTTAAGAGAGGAATATCTCAGGCTTCCAGAAAGGCAACCAACAGAGCACTAAGCTACCTATGAACCTGATAAATGAAGAATTACTTATATCAGACAGTGTTCTACACCTAGAACTTGCTGCCAAGGGTATATGACAGAACAGTTTTCATAGTTGGCTAGTCTGTCTCCAGGCTCCCTATGAAATGCACAGTGAGAGAAATTACTCTTACTGTATTGGGAGAACTTTACATAAGCATCCAAACTATAACCTGTTCCTTGTTGCTTTGTAACAAAATGAGGGTATTTGACCTGTTTCTTACAACTTCAAATTACATTTAGCCACTCAATTCACTTGCCTTTGCAAGGGTCAAGCACATGTTTACTTCCTCCCCTAAACCATAGGCACATCTTCCTCTTTTTGACAATTTTTAAAAGATTCTTTGTAAACTTTGAGACAGGCAGGATTAACAACATCTTTAAGGAATTAATTCTATAACAGTGTTCTACGTAGAGTTGATATGAAGTAGAAAAACTAAAAGAAAAACATTTAACGATGTCTAAGGATGGTGGAAAATGGCACTAAGTAGTTCTTTAAATACTCATTCAGCCGGGCGGAGGTGGCGCATGCCTTTAATCCCAGCACTCAGGAGGCAGAGGCAGGCGGATCTCTGTGAGTTCAAGGCCAGCCTGGTCTCCAAAGCGAGTTCCAGGAAAGGCGCAAAGCTACACAGAGAAACCCTGTCTCGAAAAACCAAAATAAATAAATAAATACTCATTCAATGTACTGTATGAACTAATCGCTATTTATCAAAAGAAAACAAATTTTTAAAACATTATTTATATTTTCATTTGGTTCCATTTGTAGTTTGTTGTGGTGGTATTGTGTTCCCCAAAATATTGTGTACCCCAATAAATTTATGTGGGGTCAGAGAACCTCATGTTTCCCATTCCAGATGAGATTTTAGGTCATTGTCTTACAAACCTTCTCTTCACACAAGAAGCTTTCTCCTAACCACAGGAAACACTACACTGTATACTTACTTTTATGAGGAATATTCCCTGCACTACCTGAAAAATATTCACAGTAACTTTTCATGGGGTTTGAAACTATTTTGTCCTTATCTTGGTAGAGAAAAAGTTTTATAGAGAGTGAACAATAACAAGCTGAATAAATTATTTAAAGGCTCTTAATGCTTGACAGTATAAGAAGGAAAGAAAAGATATCTGAAATATTATAGTATAAATTATTGGGATCACAATACATGTAAGAAAGTGACACAAAACACAATATTTTTAATACATTTGTAAGACCAAAGATTCATAGAATATTTAATTTATATTTGAGAGAAAAACACCTGAAACATTATACATTACAGTTTTCTTACACTCATAAAACAGCTCAACAGCCATGATAATATTGTTGCTTTAACTGTAAGGTAATATTTAAAGCAATTTATATTTGAATTTATATAAGGTAGTATTACTATTAATAAAGTGACTCAGAAAAATGAGTTGAGTAGGTTATTGAAAGTAGTAATAAATATTTATGGCAAAATCTAGAGTAAATCATCAGTTAAAATTTCTCATGAGCTAGTAGCAAATTAAACTAAATGCCTTCATTTTGTATCAAGCTGAAAAACCAAACAATTTCCTCAGAAATCAGGGCAAATTTAAAATGAGAATATTCTTCACTGAGAAAAATTTGCAAAGAATCCTTCACAACTTCCACGTCTATTATTCTGTAAACAAAGGACGGGTCTGAAAAATCCAGTGTAATAATTATAAACACCTTGAAAGCAAACCTATATAGTATTTGTAATAGAAACTTTCCTATTTAGAAACACACAGTGAGAGCCATGAAGATGGTCAAGCAGGTAAAGGTGCTGACCACCAAATCTGGCAACCTGAGTTGATCCACCAGCAACCCAGAAGGTGGGAGGAGAGGATGACTCCTGTTAGTGGTCCTCTGACCTTCACATGTATGACACACATACATGTACACACACACACACACACACACACACACACACACACACGCACATACACATAAATGCAATGGAAACAATTATTTTTTAATAATGTCTTTTGATATTTAAGAAGGATTAGAATAAAAAAGCAAGCTTGGTATAAAAAGATTTTTCAAGAGCACTCAATAGTGTGATTTTTTTCTCAATTTAATGGACTATAGCCAGAAATTTCTCTAGTCCTGCCTAGGCCCTACATTCCAGTGGCCTGCTTATAAAATTATCACACAAAGGCTTATATATTATTTATAACTGCTTGACCATTAGCTCAGGCTAACTACTGACTAGCTCTTACAATTAAACTCAGCCCATTTCTGTTAATCTATATGTTGCCACATGTTCCATGGCTTTACCTGTGTGCCATAACATGCTGTTCCCTGGACGGCGGGCTAGCATCTTCTGACTCAGCTTTCCTCTTCCCAGAATTCTCCTTGTGTGCTTATTCTGTCTATACTTCCTGCCTTGCTACTGATCAATCAGTGTTTTATTAAACCAGTGTAGAAAAGCATTATCCCATAGCCATGGACATTATTACAATCCCTTAATATGTGTATCAAGGTCTAATATGTATAGCAAGAGGAAAGGAAAAGCTACAGTAATAGATAATCTACACCCATCTCAACACAAAGAATGGTTTTAGAGTGAGATGCCTCTTATAAGGATTACAATAGTTATAAATTAGTTCTTCTAATTAAGTATAATTTCAAAATGTAAATTCAATGTATTCTAAGCAGTATGTGTTTTTAACAATTTGTGGAGAACCCTGATAGTTCTGAAGCTTGGTGGATAGTCATCCCGAAACTAAGGTACTTTTAAAGGAACACATCTTCTGTTCTTCCTCTGTCTCTCCAATGTTTCCTAGGACATATGGAGTGAACGTATTAATGCAACAGTGGCAGTAAGTGACTGACTGAACTCAGTGAGCACCTACTGTGTTCCAGGAACATGGTGTTCACTTTTTAATTAAGTCATTTGCAACCTGGAATCACTCTACCACTAATTAACTACTTGAAATTAAAAATATATGAGCTCACAGAGGACATCCTGTTGCCACTAGTTTCATTCTCTTTGAATTAGAGAATATTTGAATAGAGCTCAATTTTCCTGGATTAATCATTTCTAATTTTTGTGCCACTGCAAATGATATCATTTGATAAAGTAATCTTTGGGAGAAGGGATATGAATTAGATTAAGTTTAAGGGAAGCATCTGTTTTTAGTGGGGGGTTCATGGTTATTTAAATACATTATTGATATTGTTTCTGATCAAATGGATGTGATAATTACTACCCCTAGCTGAAATTGTTCCAAGGCATTATCTTGTAAACTCCACTGTGTGCAAATCTTGTTTTCATCCCATGTCTTTCTTAATAGACTCTGATGCAGCCTCCCTTTTCTTAGAAGCTATAGTTTGTCCCAGTTTGAATATGATCTAAGGATCAATTTTATTAATCTAGCCCCCTTCCCACTTTAACTGCTTAATTAAATCATCATGAAGTACACTGTTTTCCTATGAGAATAAGATCTATTTTCTTACTCTTTCTTCTCCACATACTAAATCTCTGAAATAGTCCCCTTCTTGATATTTTCTAAGCAGTATTTTCCTCCGAAATCTATTTTCTTTTCCTTAAGGAATTCCATAATAGCCAATCCAATACTTCCTCTAGGTGAGGTCAAATTGGTAACAAGGCCACATCTTTGATTTATTACCTATTCTGTAGAAACATAAACAGCAGTCTCCTTCTGCTGTTCAGTACTGCTTCATGCTACATTGCATATTTTGGAAATTATAAGTATGGAAAATATTTGGTTTAAGGTTGCCTTTTCTTTGTGGAATGGATATAATATGCTAGCTTGCCTTTTGATATTCTTAACGAAACTGGTTTATCTTGTGCTATAGCTGTGCTATAATAACATCTGTCGCTTCAAAGTCCAAGAAACCAAATGACAGGAATCCCCTAAAGCCTTCATTTCCCTTTGGAAGAAAATGATCTGAGTAAAACTAGACGATAGGGTGGAACAGAAGAGTACTAGCCTCATTTCTGAACAAATAGCAGGATAGTTTAATTTATTGGTGAAATTCAAGGAAAACCAAATAAGTCCTCCATCTTCACTTTTTTTTTTTTAACTTATCTTCATCACTAGTTTTAGAGATCCTTTAGCTGAATGTCAGAATCATGTTGGTAATGATTGTCCAACATGGTTTTCATTAGAATAGCGAGGGGTTGGATTGGTTTAAACAAACCATGGATCATTTGGGC
>CABHPQ010148195.1:16241-33198 GCA_902168405.1 Peromyscus aztecus
CACATCTGATTGGCTTTGTTTTGATGTTAGAATTGGCTGCTCCTTAATTCCCTAAGGTATAAGTGATCTGATATGCTAAAAAGAGCAAGAGGGCTTTATGAAAAAAGACTGCGAAGAAGCTGAAGAAAGCAGAACCAAAAACTAAGACAGACTGGCAATTGCAAAGTTTCTTGGACAGCAGAGGCAAAGACAGTGAAGGAAATCTCATTGATTAGCACCATGTTGTCATTTCTGTATAAGGATTAAGGTAAAAAGAACTATATCTTTATGCCAATTGAAGAGAGTCTTTGGGGTAAACTTGGCTGTTCTCTCCCTCTCTGATTTCTTAGATCAAAAAAACAACTTGGAATGTTTGGTTAGGAAATTCTGTAGATGGAGTTTTCCTGTCCCACAGCTGCTTACAAATAATCACTTGGAGGCTTAATATTAATTACAAATGATCGGACTATAGCTCAGGCTTGTTACTACCTAACTCTTACATTTAAATTAACCCATCT
Organism: Peromyscus aztecus; assembly: GCA_902168405.1. Taxonomy (NCBI): domain Eukaryota; kingdom Metazoa; phylum Chordata; class Mammalia; order Rodentia; family Cricetidae; genus Peromyscus; species Peromyscus aztecus. Next base: position 16,739 of record CABHPQ010148195.1, read on the forward strand.
TTCTTATCTATGATTTGCCATGTGGCTCAGTACCTTTTCTCAGTACAGCATGCCCATCTTCCTTTCTCTGTTTCCATTGGTGACTTTCTAGCTCTGCTGCTCTTCATCCCAGTATCCTTAGATTGATTTTTCCACCTAATTTTATTGTGCCTTGCTATAGGCCAAAGGACTTCTTTATTAACCAATGAGAGTAATGCATATTCATAGTGTACAGAAGGATTATTCCAAAGCAAACTTCAGCATGAGTGACAAAGACTAGAGCTCAATGTCAGGTATAAAGGAGAGATGAGGATTCAAGTTAAAAAGTTTAAAGTGCAAAAGATCAGATTCATGGTGAATGGGTGAAGTAAGAATGTGCTGTAATTGAAAAAGAAATGTCAATAGCTAGATAGGGTGGCCCATGCCTCCATCCTATACTTGTGAGAATGAGGCTAGAGGATTGTTATGAGTTTGGGGCTAATGTGAGCTACATGGTGAGCTTCAAGTGAGCCCACAATACAGACTGAGACACTATCAAGAGAGAAAGGGAAATGGAAGGGGTCAGGTGCATAAAATGAGTAAGGGGAAGAGAGAGAGAGAAGAGGAAAGAGGAGGAGGGAAGAGAAGAAACAGGAAGAAGGGAAAAAGACTGGAATAGGAAAGGAAAGAGGAAAGGAAACAAGGAAGATATGTGTCAGTAATCTGCTTAAACTAGGCTTTCCTGAGCCTTGAGTATATTGAATAATAGCCAACCCATAGTAGCATGGACCTTGATGCTATCCAGGTAATTTTCTAGTTTCAGCAGGCCGTGAGCTTAGGGTATGATGGTAATCGACAACATCTGAGGTATATTGGTTAATTTTATGTCAACATGGCATAGGCTAAAGTAATATGAGAGAAGGGAACCCTGAAAAAAGTGCCTCCATAAGACTAGGTTGCAGGCAAGGTTGAAGAGCATTTTTTTAAATTATGACTGGTATGGAAGGGCCCAGCCCATTGTGGATAGGGTCGCACTGGGCTGGTAGTCCAGGTTTCTATAAGAAGGGAGGCTGATGGACAGCACAGTGGAACTGATACTGATGGCGGAAGGATGGGTGAGATCACTCTGGGAGTGTGAGAGTGGGATAGCAGGCTATATCCCCCCCCCATAGGCCATGTGGTGGTGCAAGCAAGGGAAAGATGCCCTCCCCCCTTGCCCCTGCCAGCTGTGGTGGGAAAGGGAGTTTACCCTCCCTCTTACCAGCTGAGCACTCGGGAAAGTGGACCATGTGCCTTGCCTGGGCAGCACAACAGAGCTGACCCTGTTGGCAGAAGTATGGGTGAGCCAGCCCTGGAAGTTATGAGCATGAGAAAACTGTGCCCATCACTCATCTGTCATGTGGCAGCACAGGCAGGGGAGAGATGCCCCCTACCCCATCAACCTCTGAGGCAAGTTGGAGAGCTGGCCCTGAGGTTATAAGAGCTGGAGTGCTGGTCTTGTCCCCACCACCTTCAACACTCAGGACAACTGGCCCTGCACCTTGCCTGGGCAATACATTAGAGCCAATCCTGTTGGCAGAGGTGTGAGTGAGCTAGCCTCAAAGCTGTGAGCATGGGAGAGCTGTTCCTGTTACTCATCTGTCAAGTGGCAGCATGGGTGGGGGAGGGATACCCCTATCCCCTGCCTCATATGGGAGAGCTGGCCCTGAAGTCATATGAACAGGAGAGCTGGTCCTACACCTCTTCAGCTACAGCACTCTGGAGAGTGGCCTGTACACCTCAACTGGGCAGCACAGTAGAGCTAGACCTGAAGGTGTAGGTGTGGGAAAACAAACCCTGAGAAACTGAAAGCAAAGAACTGTAAGGAGTGAAATAGTTAGGACAATACTAGAGAATTCAACCTGGCGGTAAAGACAGGAAGTGCTGGTGTACTGACCAACCCTACAACTACCCAGGCCCAGAACCAGGGTTAAGTGTTGGCCCACCCCAACATCCACACCACCTGTGATCTACTGGACATGGGTTGGGCGGTTTGTCCTGCAGACCCAGGGCTACAGGATCTCCATGACACAGGTCAGCAACAGCATGTCCAGGAAGAGTCCCAGTGAGGGCCCAGTATGGATAGTGTAGCAGAGACCAAGGGCCATGAACCAAACCAATGATTCTTTTCAATGAATGCCAGCATGGAAAGATGTATAGATAAAGGAGTCTACTGCATGACTCTCTGTGTCACACTGGAGCTTCCATGATGAGATTTTTCCCTTTCTTCCTTTTTTTCTCCATTTTTTTTTCTTAAATTTAATTTCCTTTTATTTTTGGGGGGGGATTTCAGGGGCAGAGTGTGGATGTGAGGGGACAGGAGAAGGGTGGGATCAGGATGCATGATGTGAAAGACACATAGAATAAATTTGAAAGAAAGTTAAAAAATTTAAAAAAAAGAAATGGATGATGGTATTATAATAAATATCCTGTAGAATTTGAAAAAAGTGGAGATTATGTATATAAAACATGAACATATCACTAGAAGAGTAGGAGCTAGCTAGCATTTATTATAAGAGACAAAGGATACTGGCTAATTTGTTTGGTGGGTGTTGTTTTGTTTTGTTTTTTTGTTTTTGACAACTGGATACAAGCTCTTGCCATCTAAGAGGAGGGACCCTTAACTGAGAAATTATCTCCACAAGATAGGGCAGTAGGCAGGCCTGTCAGGCATTTTCTTTATTAGTGATTGGTGTGGGAGGGTCCAGCTCATTGTGGGTGATTCCACCACTGGCTACTGGTCCTGTGTACTATAAGAAAGCAGGTTGAGCAAGCCACGAAGACAAGAAGGATGTAGCTTCAATCACAGCGTCTGCACCAGCCCTCAGATTCCTGCCATTTGAGTTTCTGCCCTGACTGTTTTCAATGATGAACTGTGATATGAAAGGGTAAGCAAAATAAACTCTTTCCTGCCTCCCCACAAAGAAGGGAGGATGAGCAAGCTATGGAGAGCAAGTGAGTAAGGAGCATCGCCCCATAGCCTGCGAGTAAAGAGCACCGCTCCATAGCCTGTATATCAAGTCTTGCCTCAAGATTTCTGTCATTTGAATTCCTGCCCCAACTTCCCTCAGTAATGAGCTAAGATTTGGAAGGGTAGGCCAAACAAATTCTTTCCTCCCAAACTTGCTTTAGTCATGGTGTTTCATCACAGCAATAGTAACACTAACTAACATAGAAATTAGTAGCAGAAATTGAGGATTGCTGTGATAGGCCATGTTGCTTTTGGGGGATTGTGGTAGGACTTTCTGACTTTGGTCTCGAAAAACCATTGAGTGCTGAGAGCTCAGTAGGCGATTCTGCAGGACCTTAGAAGATAAGAGTGTTGAAACCAATGTAGACAAAGAAGGTCTGGCTTTTGAAGTTTCAGATGGAATCAAAGACTATGCTATACCATTGTGTGAGGAGTCTGTGGTGTTTGGTCAGCTGGAGCTGAATAATCAACTGTAATTAACAAGAGAACGGAACCACTAATGTAAAACTTTTGTTTTGCTGGGACAATGTATTCTGGTCGTGGTCATCTAGGGCTTGCAAATCAGCTGTGATTAAAAAGAGACAAGCATCGAGATGTAATCTTCTGGTCAGTGTTTTCTCAAAGACAGTACATGCAAATTCTGTTCAGAAGTAGCCAAGCTTGTACCTCGTGCTGGCAGCCAAACTTGGTCACATGTAAGAGTCTCCCTGGTGTTGCAGGTTTTGAAGACATGAAGAGGTCCTGGAGAGTGGCTGAGGATTGGCACTGTGAGAGACCATGATAGGACATTGGTGAAGGTGCAGCCAGAGTAGCCGTGGAAGCCCAAGAATTGAAAGGATCGTTGAGAAAAGTTGAGACTGCACCATGAAGGGAACCAGGAGAGGCTACTGGTGAAAGTGCAGCCCAGTTACAGTAAAAGACCCCAGCATTTTAAAGACACCAGTACCACGTGACAACTGCGAAGAACCACAGCAGTGTTAGAGTGGAGATGGCCTGAGCCTAGAAGACAAGCAATGTGTGCTACAGAGGGAGGAGCCTGAAAAGTGACCTAGGTCTCTGAGAGGAGCCCAGAAGATTGTGAGTGAATCCCAGTCATTGGGCATTGAATTATTTATACTGTTGGAGTGTGGATTTGCTTTGTTCAGATTGTGAGTGTGCTCTGTTTCTTCCCTCTTGAAGTAAGAAAATATTTAACTTATTTTTTATTTTTTTATTTTATTTATTTATTTATTTATTTATTTATTTTTGGTTTTTCGAGACAGCGTTTCTCTGTGTAGCTTTGCGCCTTTCCTGGAACTCACTTGGTAGCCCAGGCTGGCCTCGAACTCACAAAGATCCGTCTGCCTCTGCCTCCCAAGTGCTGGGATTAAAGGCGTGCGCCACCACCGCCCAGCTTTATTTTTTATTTTACTGGAGCTGATAGTTGAGCAACTTTGAATTTTTGAGAGAGATTTTGGATTTTAAAAGAGACTACATTTTTACAGAAATCTGAACTTCTAAAGTGTTTAAATTGGTAAAGACTGTGGGACGTTTAAGTTTGTAATATGTTTTATGTTTGTGATATTTATTAATCTGAGAACTTGGGGGATAGTCCATGAGGCTGTATTGTCTGAGCCAGTTGCCTTGAAATGGTTCTGAATGTTGGATCATCTGAGCCATGGTGTCATCGGAGACCTTTCAGGTGGTCTTGGCTGGTCAAACCTGATGTATCTTAATCTGGAACAAATTCATAGCCTCTCGCTTTCTGTGGGAACAAAATCAGAGTAAGGGAAGGTTATATTTCAAAAAGTGTTGTCCATTACATCCTGTTGAATAATTTTAAGTAAACTTGACCCAGACTAGAGGCATCTGAAAGGAGGGAACCCAACAGAGAAAGTGCCACCATTAGATTGGGCTATAGATAAGCCTATAGAGCATTTTCTTAATTAGTGGTTGATGAGGGAGGGCCCAAACCAAAGTGGGTGGGGTCATCAATGTGCTGGTGGTCCTGGGTTCTATAGAAAGGCAGGCTGAGCAAGCCATGGAAAGCAACAGTAAGCATCACCCCTCCATGACCTTTGCATCAGCTCCTGCCTCCAGGTTCCTGCCCTGTTTGAGTTTCTGTCCTAACTTCCTTCATTAATAGACTGTGATGTGGGAGTATAAGCCAATAAGCCTTTCCTCCCCAACTTGCTTTTGGTCACGGCATTTCATCAGAGCCATAGTAACTCTAACGAGGACATGAGGCTACATGTATGTTATAGGAGACCAATGGTTCCATGATGATTCTGCCAAGAGCTGTTTAGAACCCCATTGTCCTGGAAGAATTCTAGCCCCGTGGAAAGGCTAGTGGAGACAGAACAGTCTTTTTAGGTATTCACTTTTCTGTTCCTAAATATGCCACATTATGCTTGCAATAAATCAGGGCATGAGTTAACAAGTAGTACAGAAAAAAAATGACAATAGACCAATATCAGATTCACTTCCCCACTATGGACCTGTATAGATTGGAATTTAAGAGATGGAATAAAACCTCCCATCCACATGAAACACAAAAGGGAGAAAGACTGGCCCTGCTTATGTAATATAAAATAGACTTTAGATTAAAAGCAATAAAAAGAGATAAAGTCACTAGATAATAATAAAGGTGTTAAGTTAGCATGAATAATACTTCGAAATGTGTATAACCCCAGTGTTGGAACACTTAAATGTATATAAATATAATCATATCATAAGGGAGAAATAGATCATAATTCAGTAATACTTGTGGTTTTAATAGCGTACTTTCAGCAATAGACAGATCACCAGAGAGTCAATTAAGAAATAAGAGACATAATGTGTACCAAAGACCAAATAAACCTAACAGATTTACAAAGTTGTTCACATAGCTACAGCAGATACATTTTCCCTATCACACTGAACATTCACCAGGACCAACCATAAAATAGGTCACAAAACAGATCTCAATTTTAACTTTAAAGACATTTTATTGTTTTATGTGTGTGTGTGTGTGTGTGTGTGTGTGTGTGTGTTCACATGAATGCAGGCACTCACAGACACCTGTAAAGGCTATTGGGCTCTGGAGCTGGGGTTACAGGAAGTTGTTATGGATATAGGAAATCTGGAAATGCAGCAAGCACAGCTACCAAGACTAATAAGAAGTTAAGACAGGGTGACATTTTCTGACTATTGTTAGAGCTATAATTTAGTAGAACCATTAGAGAAGAGTATGTAGATTCACCCTACAAAGTCAGAAGTGGTGGGAAGGTCTGGGAGGACACAGTTGATAAATTTCCAGACATATGAGCATGAGGACTTGAGTTTGTGTCTTCAGTGTCTACATCAAAGCTAGATATGGTGGCATACTCTGTACCCCAGCACCCAGCACTGAGAGCAAACTGAAGAGGGAAATGGGTAGATCCTTAGATCTCCTTGGCCAATCAGTCCAACCAAATTGATGAGTTCTAGGTTCAGTGAGAAACCCTGTCTCAAAGTGAAAAAGTGACAAGTCAAAAAGGATACCAAGTTTCAGTCAGTCTCTGACCTCGTTATGTGTATTGACAAAAATGTACACACCCAAACACATACATACATCATGCCACATGCACATGCATCTAATTTTAAATGTAACTTCCACATGAAGCAGCACTCCATCACTGGGGATGTATCCAGAAAAAAAATGAAGACAGATTATCTGAGAGGCATTTACATTCCCATGTTCATCTCTGTAGTCTCCTTCTTCCTCAGGGATCTTCTGCTGCAGATACATGAGCAGGGAGGAGTAGAATTAAGTAAGCAGGTTCAGACAGTTTGTGAGTCAAAGGAGATAGCTCTCCAGGGAGACAGTTTAAGTAAGTGTTACAGCTTCACTTTATTCCAGAAAGAGAGGGGGATATAAAGTCTGGGGACAATGGCTGGGGCATCACCTAATTTGCATTAAAAGCACACTCCTATTATAAAGTTCCTAGTACAAATCATAGTTACCACATGGGCAACAGGGGGAGAACTCTAGCATGGAACTACGGCAAGGGTCAGAGGAGAGATATATCAGGCATCCAGGCTTAGAGACAGCTTTCAGATAAGGTCAGGTCTCTGGGTCTAGTGACCTTCTCCAAATAAGGGCAGGTAGAAAGCAAGATGTCTTGATGGGGAGGGAGTTGCCCATGTTGCTAAGCTTGGAGAGAGCTGCTAGGCCATGGCAGACTGCAACCTATGACCAGCAAGGCCTCCCAACATATGACAGCATTATTTACTATAAGATATGGTTTCAATTTGTGTCCATCACAAATGAAAGTTAGTAAACATATTGTACATGTATACAATACAATACTATTTAACTATAAAAGGAAAGAGGTCCTGTTTGCAGCAGCACAGGTAAAACTAGAGAAAATTATCTTAAGTGAACAGAAACAAGTATGGAAAAACAAATGTTACATGATCTTACATGTGTAAGCATCACAAAAAATTATCTCATGAAATTTTTGAGTCTAATAGTGGTTATCAGAGCTTACAGAAACCACAGAAGAGCAGAGGGATTAAAACAGGTTGCTATGTGTTTATTAAGTTACATTTTAGATGATAATAAGTAATTATGGTGTGTTAATGCATATTTGGATGACTATAGATAACAATAATTACTGTATATTTTGAAAAGCCAGAAGAAATGATTTTGTAAGCTGTTGCCACAAAATTATAAACATTTGATAAGTAAATATGTTTAATATGACTTAAATATTATGTAATACATGTGTCAGAATATAGCAAAGTATCTTCCATTAATATCTTTCACAATGTCAGTTAAAATAAACATAAACATATCAAAACTACTTTATGTACTCCATCTATACTTAGCAGTAAAATTCTCTACAATTTAAAAAAAATGCCTATCAAGTCTTAAAAAGGCCTAGATAAACTTCCTAACTAGCTCTTAAAAAATTCTATCTTTAAATGAAATTATAAATCAAGAGAATGCCATTCAAAATCATTTTTTATTAAAAGGGGTTTATAAATTTGTATGAATATATAAAAGGCCAGAGTTAATAAAGTCAACTTGAAAGCAAACACACCAGAAAAAAAGCTTGCCCAATCTTGGCTGTGGATCTATCAGTCACTGGATGAAGCTTCTCTGGTGACAATTAGGGTAGTTACCAATCTGATTCTAGGAGATGGCCAGTTCAGGCTACCTATCCACTATTGCTAGGAATCTTAGTTGGGGTCATCATGTAGATTCATGGAAGTTCCCTTTGCATCAGGTTTTTACCTGACCCCAAAATGTCCCCCTCATCAAGACATCTCTTTTATTACTCTCCTCTTCTATCTATCCCCCAACACAATCCCTCATGTTCTCATCCCCGCAGGCTCCCAGTCTACCCAGATCTCTTTTACTTTCCTTTCCCAAGGAAATCCATGCATCACCATGCCACTTTGGGCCTTCCTTGTTACCTAGTCTCTCTGGGGCTGTAGATTGTAGCATGGTTATCCTTTCCTTTGGAGATAATATCCACTTATGATTGAGTACCTACCATGTTTGTCTTTCTGGGTCTGGATAACTTCACACAGGATGATTTTTTTTTCCTAGTTCTATCCATTTGCCTTCAAATTTCATGATGTCATTGTTTTTAACAGCTGAGAAATACCCCATTGTGTAACTGTACCACATTTTCTTTATCCATTCTTCTGTTGACAGTCATTTAAGTTGTTTCCAGGTTCTGGCTATTTTGAATAAAGTGGCTATGAACATAGATGAGCAAGCGTCCTTGTGAAATGTTCGAGTATCCTTTGAGTATATGTCTAAGAGTGGTATAGCTGTGTCTTAAGGTAGATTGATTCCCAAATTTCTGAGAAATCTCCATACTGATTTCCAAATTGACTGAAAAAGTTTGCACTTCCACCAGCAGTGGAGGAGTGTTCCCCTTGCTGCACATCCTCTGCAGCATAAGCTGTCATTAGTGTTTTTGATCTTAGCCATTCTGATCAGTGTAAGATGGAATCTCAGGGTCATTTTGATTTGCAATGCCATAATAGCTAAGGATGTTGAACAATTCTTTAAGTGTCTCTTGGCCATTTGAGATTCTTCTGTTGAGAATTCTCTATTTAGATGTGTACCCTATGGTTTAATTCAATTATTTGTTTTTTATGTCTAGTTTCTTGAGTTTCTTTTAATATATATTTTGGAGATCATACCCCTGTTAGATGTGGGGTTGGTGAAAATCTTTTCCCCTTCTGTAGGCTGCCATTTTATCTTATTGACAGTGTCCTTTGCCTTACAGAAACTTTTCAGTTTCATGAGGTCCCATGTATTAACTGTTGGTCTCAATGTCTCTGCTACTGGTGTTCTATTAGGACATTGTCTCCTATGCCAATGCATTCAAGGCTATTTCCCACTTGCTCTTGTATCAGAGTTAATGTAACTGGATTCATATTGAGGTCTTTGATCCATTTGGACTTCAGTTTTGTGCAGGGCAATAGATATGGATCTATTTGCATCCTTCTATATGTCTAAATCCAGCTACCCAGCACCATTTGTTGAAGATACTTTCTTTTTTCATTGTATAATTTTGGCTTCTTTGTAAAAAAAATCAGGGGTCCATAGGTGTGTGGATTTATGGCAGGTTCTTCAATTCCATTGATCCACTTGTCTGTTTTTATGCCAATAGTATGCTGTTTTTATTACTATAGTTCTGAGGTCGAGTCTGGAATGACAGGTAGGGAGCCTGCATGGGACCAACCTAGGTGCTCTACATATGTGTGACAGTTGTGTTACTTGATCTACTTGTGAGACTCCTAGCGGTGGGAGCAGGGCCTGTTCCTAATGCTTTGGCTGGCCTCCAGGAACCTACTCCTCCTATTGAGTTGCTTGCTCAGCCTTAGTACAAGGGGAGGAGCTTAGTCCTTCCTCAACTTGATATGCCATGCTTTGTTGACACTAATGGGAGGCCTGCCCCTTTCTCAACAGAAACAAAGGAGTGGATTGGGGGGCGTGGAAGAGAGGTGTGGGGGGGAAATGGGAGGCGAGGAGGGAGCTGAAACTTTGGTCAGGATGTAAATTAAATGAGTAAATTTAATAAATAAACAAATAAAAAAGACTTGCCCAATCAATTAATATTTCTTATGAAGTCATAAGTATTTAAGATGTGTGGCAGGAATGCAGGGGAATGGATATTGACCTGTTACCAAAATAAAGACTACAGCAACAGACCAATATTTATTTGGAAATGGTAAAATGACAAGGGATAGTACAGAGCATCAATTGATAAATAAGGTACTCACAGAAAAAATAAGAATGATGTGAGAAAGTGAATTCACCCTTCAGTCAAAAGATCTACATATTTTTCATATAAAGTGCAACTATACAACCATCAAAAAGGAAGGCAATCTAGCTGTTGTGGTTATACATGCCTATAATCCCATATTTTAAAAGATTGAGTCAGTTTTATAAAAGTTTTACTTCTATAAAACAGTTTATGAAAAGGTGATACAATTGAGAAATATTTTAGTACACCTAAACAATAAAAAAAACTTGTATACAGATTATGTTAATATATATTTTCAACATGGTAAGAAAAATACATTGAACAGATAAACAGAGAAATGATACCAGAAGGCATGGTGTTACATAAAAATGAATGATGAGTATATATTCAACCCAGTCTTACTGATGGAAATATAGTATCAAGCAGCTATCCAACAATGGGCTATCACCTTATACACACTGCATTTTATGGGTAAAGAAGGTGGATAATACAAAGTGTGCCAATTAGTACAAATTAATACAAAGAATTGCAAATTAGTACAACATTCTAGAATAACTTATCTTAACTTTTCCATGTGGAATAATTGTGTTCTTCCTGACAATCTCACTCTTGGCTTTCTACTAACAAATACAATTATTATTCGTATATGAAATATTGTATTAGAGATTATTTTGAGAATCCTCAGAACTAATCGAAGCATTGGGTAAAATTTTTCATTAGAGAATATTTTGAGAATCCCAGAACTAATTGAAACATTGGGTGAAAAATTAGCATGGGAGTGGAGAGGAGAGAAGAAGAAAAAACAGAAAGAAGAAGAGGAAGTAGAAGAAAAGCAAGAGAAGGAAGAAGAGGAGGAGGAGGAGGGAGAGTGGGAAGGGAAGGTAGAGGGGAAGAAAGAGGAGGCGGTCCCTTCCCCGGGTGTTTAGGAGAATGATTTATGATTTCATTCACTTCACTTTATATAGTAGAACTAGCGAGTTATTATAGCGCAGTAAACGTGCTATTAAATATAACTAAGTTCTGCTAGTCTCTAACCAACATTGGCATATTGCTAGAACCCCTGAAGATTCTCAGTAATACATAAAGAACTTCTCCACATGGCACTTCCCACATCTTGAACAACGAGTGTCCTCTGAAAGCATGGAGTTTGCGTTGGGATTATTAAGCTTGAAGTGACCATGAGTTAGTCAATGTCTCGGTTTACTGATACTCATGCTTCTTTGTTATCTATTAAATAATAAATAGACACATTAGTTAATGTTTTTATGACTCTTAAATGATTCCTACAAAGAGTAATATAACAGGGTAGTTAATAGGAATTACTTTCAATAAACCACTTCTTATCTCGTATTTATAAGGACATAAAATGCATCACAGTTCAGAAAAAAAATTTTCCATATCCAGTTTTTTAAAACATGTTCATGCCCCCTATCATCTTCCTCCCACAAATGTTTGAATGAAGACACTTCATTTTATACCCTGTAAATTTATAGTCTTGTAATGTCATCTACTGTACTATCAAGGTAAGCATAATAAAAATGTTGGGCAATGTTTACTTTATAGGTTTAATTTATATTCAAAACCTGTGTATAAGCATGCATTCTTTACTTAGGTTATAAAAAAAAATCCTGTGTGTTTCTAGTAATAAATTTACAATAATTTATTTGTTCTTTTCCAGTTTTGGGCTATCTATAAGCTCATTTTCCCACACTGGAAAGCTTCCAAGATATTTTAACCCAAGGCAGAATTGGGCAAAAATAACCAAAACCAAAAATAAAACAAACAACAACGAAGAGAGAGTCTTACATACCATATCACAGGAAGGGGCTATCTTTCAAGGGGAAGATCAAGCTCAAATTTTTTTTGTGATAATATTTTAAAATATTTGGTCAACCTACTAGATGCCAGTGACTTGTTTTTAAACCTGGACATAGCAACAAGGCTGGTCCTTATTGTTGTTATTAACAAATATTTTCCCCTGAAAAACAGTCAAACATAATTAATTATTATTCAGTAAAATTTGATTTTGATGGGCTTATTTGGCTAAGCTGGATATGGATGTGAGATGGACACCCTTACCAAAGAAAATATCTTTATATTCAAAGCATAAAAGTATCCCTTGTTTTGTGCTTATCAATGCCCTGGGCCTACTTACATGTTGAGTGTGAAGGCAGGGATTCACATGTACATTCACTGACTGAGGAAATGAATGCCAGTAATATGTTAAACATTGCAAGTTAGTCTCAATCTTCAAAGGAAAATAAGAGAAAGTGAAAATGTGGCATCCCACAGAGAAGTGCACTTCTACCCTGGTGTGTTTTCCCAATTAATGCTAATTGCCTTCATTAAAACCCCTAGTTTCCTTACTTCTCAAAGTTGGGTGTACCTGATAATCACCTGGAGCGCTTGTTAATACAGAGTCCTAAGCTCCAACCCCAGAAATTTAGAGGAACCTGAGTGGACCCCAATTTTGCATTTCTAACAAGCTCTAGGAAGCTGTAGCTGTTGGTGCTGCTACTGCTGCTGCAGCTGATAGCAAGGGATCAACCACACCACTGCAGCATGTGAAGTCCACCAACATCCAGAATGTCCTAACCCATATGCAGAAATATGGGTATGGACAGGTAGGGTGATATGTTTGTCATTAATAGTGATTGCTATGGTCAAAGATCATTTCTGTGTGACTAAAAATTAGATGAATTTTAGACATTTGTATAAGATAGTAAGAGCCAGAAAGAAAACAGTTAAGTTCTCAGTTAAGAATATTTCATTACTGAAATTAAGTTTTCCTATCCACATACTTCCACTGCATGCTACTAAAAATTTAATAACTGAAATAGCTCTCTGGAGGTGGAGCAGGTCATGTATTTTCTTTCTATCCTGACATAGAGGGAAGCAGAAATAGATTAGTTTGGCTAACTTTTAAAGATGATTAGGTGAGTATGGTCCTTTATAGAATTGAGCAATGTTATGTCCTAAATGAACAAGAGAAAAATCTCGGTGTTAAACAGAACCTGAGCTATGTTTTCTATATGTCCTGGAAAATTTCACCAACAGCAGCATGTCCAGTTTTTGCTAGAGTTGTTTGACCAGCTTAGCAGACAGAGGGCAAGGAGGATACATCTACTGAAGTACCTGAAAGCTCACTCCAGCACTGTGCACACATCGTGGGTGCCTTGAACTTACCCTAAAAAACTGGTTTAATGCTGTCTATAAGATGTTAAGAACTGACTGTCCAGAAGTCCCACTTAGATTCAGGATCCAAAGTTAATTTTCAAAAATAATTGTAAGGTATCATGAGTCACAATTATAAAGGGACATTGTATGGCTCCTTTTTGACTCCAAGACTAGGTGGGAATTATGATTAAATCCTTCTGAATTTGAAGAATTCCATTAGGAAAAAAGCATAACAATGAAAGTAACCTCTTAGTATTTGTTTCTTGTCTTTCCTCATTGGTACATGCTAATTGTAAAGAATCATGTGTTTCATTATGGCATTTCCATATTTGTATGTCATATACCTTGAAAAAGTATTTTCTCAGTCTGAGCAGCTATCTCAGAGGGTCAATTACTTGTTGCACAAAAGGGAGGGCCATAATTCGCATCTCCAGCACTCATATGAATGCAAGGTGGATTGGGCAGTTCACAAGGGATGAAGACAGGCTCCTCAGAGCAAGTTGGCTAACCGGGCTACCTAAGTCAGTGAGCTCTGGGTTCAAATGAGAGATCCTGCCTCAGTATATGAGGTGGAGAGCAACCCAAGGAGTTACCTGCTATCTGTCTCCTCCACATACGTGCACACACATACACAAATATACAGACACATGTGGATATGCATACACACATGCACAAAATGTGAAGAAATTTTTTAAAAATCTAATCACTTTTCTCCATCAGGTATTTGTGTGTAGTTTTTAATTTAATTTTAAATCATATCAATTTCCCAAACCCTACACATCATTACTTTAATTCATTCTTTTGATTTAGTAAAAGGAAAATGTTTTGCTTAAAAGTCAGTATATGTCAAAGATAGATTAAAGTAGCTTTCAAGGTTGTTCATCTTTGTCCAAAATCGGCCATTTCATAACTGTGCTACCTTCCAAAATGATCTGCATCTCTCTTTTCTAATCCATAGAATGTGATTCTAAACTTGTTGAATTATTTTACAGTAACCAACACAATAAAGCAAGGGTGAGCACCACAAATTAACACTCAATACACATAGGTGCTGCTAACATGTCCTGGAAATCTCTTAAAGTTTAAGTAAAATGACCTAGGAAACTCTTAAGGGCATACAGGTAAACAACAGGGATATTGAAAGTCAAACTATCATGCAATTCATCTTTGAAAATAGGATAAAAAAATCACCAGCTCTTCTCAATATTACAAGCATAGTTACTAGCAGGAAATGCAAGAGTCTTTTTATAACAATGTCAGAGGTACACTGTCAATCAAAGGAGAGATGCTATGAATTATATCAATGATCAAAATTAAAATACTCTAATGACAAGCAAAACTCTTCCATTGCAAAGTCGTCTCTTGCACACAGTGCTTTTCAAACTATCTGACCCAAGTATTTTTTTCCCTGATTTCCATTTTTTTATCTCAGTGTGTGGGTTGTTTTATTTTCTTTTGGTTTGGTTTGGTTTTAGATCAAGTTATATTATATAATATTCTACCATGTTAAAATGATTATATTTCAGCTGAAAAATTACTAAAAGAATTTTAGCAATTGTTTTACTGTTTCACAAATAACCATTTTTAAAAATGAGATAATTACAGATTGCAAGCTTGGGTCTTCAAATAAAGAATGTTGACTGACAATAGTTCATGAAATTTCTAAAAAGCAAGAGCAAGAAATTAAAAATAACAACCATTAAGGTATTTGTGCTAGTTTGGGGTACTTACTGTACTTCTTGGCTGTTTCATTCTCTGATTCTGGTGACTCACTTTCCAGGTGCTATCATGGGCTTTGCTTAGGTTGCTTTGCAGCTTTACATAGAGAGAGTTGTCCAGATGTGATCTTCCAATCTCCAGGTGTCTAGCTAAATTTCGTGGGCCTCTCCAGACAGAAGTCCTACATAATATGTAGACAGCCACAGGAAGGAGACATTCATACCTTCTTGACATATAAATTTGAACTAAAGTGTTGATAGTAACTTTCACAGGATATAATTCAATATAAATGGATTATCTAGAATAACTTTCAGGTATCTTTTTTTCTCTCAGAATTAGGTATAAATATCCAATAGGACTTGTATTCAGTGTTGATGAAACAGATGCCCTACATCAATATATAAAAGTGTTTCTAGGAGAGATTAGTGTCACACTAACCACCACATGATTACACCACCCCACATCATAAGAAGGCCATTGGAATCAAGTGATGGAAGAATTGGATGGGAATGCATAAATGGTAGGAACCTAGGACTCACTGATTTCATCAAAAGATACAATAGACATTTTTGTGTCTGTTTTAACCTTTGTATTCCCTTTTCCCATGGGAGAAATGTCCAGTAAGTACGTACAGTATGTATATTCTCCTTATCTTATTTATCATCTATTTCTCTATCTATCTATCTATCTATCTATCTATCTACATATCTATTTATCTATCTATCTATCATCTATCTATCTATCTATCTATCTATCTATCATCTATCCCTCATTTCTAAGACTTGTAAAATGCAGATATTCACTAATTTGACTTGCAAAAGCTGGATAAGTTCTTACATCTACATATTATCACACACTCCAGTGTATAACTATTTATGGTTTTATTTCCTAGAGGAGTTTCAATAATCTGGATACTTTTAATGGTTAAATTCATGCTTATGATGCTAAACTGAAATACTCTTAGGTACTTGTGATTTGACTGATATGAGGAGTCTTTGTTGACATTTTAAGTGGAGGAAAGAAAAATGTTTTACTTAGGTTGTTTGAGTTAGGTTAGTTTCATTCATTGACAATATCTTTACATTTTAATGTATCCTGATTGTATTTCAGATTTTGAGTTTTACTTGATAGAAGATGAAGTGCTCTAATATCAGCTTTGCTCCCCAATAAGTGCCATCATTACAAATTATTTACCTGTTGGTCCTTCTAACCATTGCATAAAGTATTATTTCCTAAAAGGCTTTATGAAGACTCAAAGAGAGGGAGATGGACACAATATGGGGAAGAGTAGAAGGGATATGGGAATGAAAATTGGGGGAAAAGGGTAATAGACATAGGGATAAGGGTATATATATATATATATA
>CABHPQ010148196.1:0-24692 GCA_902168405.1 Peromyscus aztecus
AGGGCTGGAGAGATGGCTCAGAGATTAAGAGCACTGACTGCTCTTCCAGAGGTACTGAGTTCAATTCCCAGCAACCACATGGTGGCTCACAACCACCTGTAATGAGATCTGGTGCCCTCTTCTGGCCTGCAGGCAAACATGCTGTATACAATATAAATAAATAAATCTTTAAAAAAAAAAAAAGAATTTATATTTTTAAAGTCCAGAGAACACTGAAAGTTACAAACAAATATAATGATCTGTTTATACAAAGGCCTAGTGCTTCTGAAATCACAGTCTTTTTACAATTGCTGTAGGTAATTCCAACAGAGAGACAGGATGGAATTTAAAGATTTTTTTTTTCTTCAATCTTTATTTTATGTGTATGGGTGTTTTGCCTGCATGTTTGTCTGTGGACTACGTGTCTGAGGAAGGAGGCCAGAAGAGGATGTCAATTCCTTTGCAACTGGAGTTACAGGCTGCTTTGAGCTGCTTTGTGGACGCTAGAAACTGAACTTGGGTTCTCTGTCAGTTCTCTTAACCTCTGAACCATCTCTCTACCCCTGCAGGATAGAATTTTAAAAGGGGGAAGAAACAAAGGAGGAAGGTCTGGGAGGTGGTTCAGTGGGAAAGGCTGCCAAGCCTTGAGTACAGTGTATAGAACCCACATGGGGGAAGGAGAAAAGCTACTCCCAAAAGTTGCCCTCTGACCTCCACAGGAATGCCATGACAGTGTTACCCTTCTTGGTTTTTCGAGGCAGGGTTTCTCTGTGTAGCTTTGGTGCCTTTCCTGGAACTCACTCTGTAGCCCAGGCTGGCCTCCAACTCACAGAGGCCTGCCTCTGCCTCCCGAGTGCTGGAATTAAAGCTGCTGCCGCCTGGCTTGTTACCTTTTTTAAAGGCTATAAAATGGCAGTTTTTGAAAAGATAGATAAGAGAGAATAAAGAAAAAAAAATAAAGGTCAAACATCAAGATCTACCTAGCCCCTTTCAGCTGACTATTCTCTTGTTGTGACATAAAATAGATCCTGTAAGTTGGATAGGACTTAAGCCTAATCCATTATCCCTTCGTGGCGTAAAATGAAATGTCTGCTGGCATGGTAGTAAATGGAAGTACCAGCACTAGCATCCCCTCCCAGGCTTGTTACTCTGTCTCAGATGCGAAAGTGTTGTCCGTCGTAGGGATGGCTGACTAACACATTACCTCTTATCCTTCTGTAATTCTTCAGTGTTGCGTGTTTCAGTCTTTTGTTGTAATTAAAAGCGATTTATTCTTTGAAGAACCTTAAATGCTAATGCATGAAGGCATTCTAACCAGCCAGCTTTAAAGAAAGCATTTTCCAGCAAAGGTAAAATCTGTTAGTAAGTAGAATAGTAAGCAGCCAAACCTTAGGATGGCTGCACATTATGTCTGATGGCAAAGCTGTTGTCCAAGTGCAGAGTTAGAAATGTTGATCATAAATTTCTATAGTAATTAAAATATTTAATTATTTTCGTTTTTAAATTGCCACATAGTTTAGACAAGAGTTGAGCAGACCACAGCCATGGACCAAATGTGGTTTTGTATTTAATAGGCTAAAAATATTTTTTATATTTTTAAAATTGTTGGGAGAAAAAGGCCAATTTGATTACATATGCAAATTATTTGAATTAATATTTTGTGTCCATAAAGTAACATTTTATTAGAAAAAGCTAAGTTTATTTTGGGCTACTTTTGCCTTAAAACAGCAGTTGAATAGTTGACATGAAGACTGTTTACTCTCTGGCTCTTTACAAAGTGTGCCATTCACTAGATGCATGTTGTTATTTTTGTTTGTTTTTTTCGAGACAGGGTTTCTCTGTGTTGCTTTGCGCCTTTCCTGGAACTCACTCTGTAGACCAGGCTGGCCTCGAACTCACAGAGATCCGCCTGGCTCTGCCTCCCGAGTGCTGGGATTAAAGGCGTGCGCCACCACCGCCTGGCAACATGTTGTTATTTCAATTCAAAATAATTTCCAGTTAACATATAAGAAGCACAGTTAGGTAAGGGAGCATTGGTGGGTTAAGAGGAAGCCAGACACTTGCATCTTTGAGTCTGTCTATCCTGTATGCTCGTTAGAGACCCAGAGCCGGGTTTTTATTGGGGACTCATCACTGAGGCACCTTTAGGCTGGCTGCTACTGAAATTCCAGACTCCCAGATAGAAAGTAGGTGTTTAGTGTAAACTTCGTACAAACAGGTGAGACACATTTTTAGGTAAATTTATTATCGGTCTAGGGAACTGTCTACTGGTCAAGTTACCAGATCCTTGCCAAGTAAGTGTGAGTCAAGGATCAACTCCCATCATTACAGAAAACCTTAGGGCTGAGGTAGAGGGCTGTTCATATTCCTAACTTTTTAAGTTATAAATAAATTTGGAATTATGGGTTAATATGCATCTTTTATATATCATCATATGGTTTTAAGGAGTATTTAAAATGCATGATTTCATTCTTCCAGCTACCATGCTAATCACATAGTCAAATATATTTTGTGTCTTGGTTCACATAGTGTAATATAGAGCCTAACATCGTAGGATCTGATAGTAGGCAGGTTTCATTAGGTTATGAGAGCTAATGTTGATGATCTCACTTTACATGGTTTTAAGTGAGTAAGGTTCTTAACATCTCTAAACTTACTTTGTAAATGGTAGTCATATGGCCTTCCTGACAAAAATGTGATGATAAGAAGTAGATGAGGTAACTCACATGAGGCACGTAGACTGTGTAGAATGTGGTTATTGCTTAGTACTGAGTGGCTCTTGGGGTGAGCTTTTGTAGCATTCCTTTCCCCCCTTACTTCAGAAGTGATTTCTAGTCATTTTACTTTGTTGTTTTAGTTGATTATTTTAATGACTTGCTGTTGGAACCTAAATCTAGATGGTTTTTTGAATTAAAGTGTTTTCTGAAAATATGCCTTTATTTTCACGTTGTGTGCACAGTGCAGCTTTAGAGATCTTGGTTGTTGAATCTGCATCTTGATGGTTCTGCTGTTACTACTACTAATCTATCTCCTAGTGTACTCACAACAGGATTGCCTTTTGTTGATATTGACAAGTTCTTTTTCTTCCCATAGCTGTGCCATTGGCTGCCACGAGTATGTTGATTACTCAAGGATTGATTAGTAAAGGTAAGTTTTTAAATTTCACATTGATTTAGCATTTTGAATAGCTTGCTTTATCTTATTTTCCTGATTTTGAATAAGGAAATAGGATCTTAGCATGATCATTGTTAAATTTATACAGTATTAGAAGGGTTTTGTCTATCTGGATCCACTCACTTGATTATATTGATTTGATTTTGTTTTTGTTTTTGTTTTTTGAGATAGGGTTTCTCTGTATAACAGTCTGGGCTGTCCTCGAACTCACTCTGTAGCCCAGGGTGGCCTTGAACTCACTGAGATCCACCTGCCTCTGTCTCCCAAGTGCTGGGATTAAAGGCGTGCGTCACCAGTGCCAGTCTTGATTTGGTATTTTGATGGAGAATTTGGTATCAGTAACAATCTACATGAACAGGAAAGTACTTTAACATTTGTTGATAGGTCTGGAGAGATGGTTCAGTGGTTAAAATACTACTCTTGTAGAGGACCTGGGTTTGGTGCCTATACCCACTTCAGCTTTCGTACAACCTTGTAATTCCAGCTTCAGGAAACACATATGACTTATACTCACATAGACATACCATTAAAAAGCAGCCAACCAGCCCTTGTGGCTAGTTTGCAAGGAGAACAGCAAACCTGGGCTAGCTGAACATTGTAGCATCCTTACTTAGAGATTGTTAGAAATGCAGATTCTGGCCCCATACCAGTAACCCTGAGTAGATATCACAATCTGTTTTACAGATTTAAAGTGATTCATATGCACTGGCTTAAATACCTATAATTCCCTGTACTGGCTTTGTCTTCTCATCTTGGGGAATAGGTAAGGATGAGTTAGCATTTAAAACAAATTTA
Organism: Peromyscus aztecus; assembly: GCA_902168405.1. Taxonomy (NCBI): domain Eukaryota; kingdom Metazoa; phylum Chordata; class Mammalia; order Rodentia; family Cricetidae; genus Peromyscus; species Peromyscus aztecus. The sequence continues at coordinate 3,949 of CABHPQ010148196.1, forward strand.
GAGGGCCTTGGAGAGATGGCTCAGCAGTTAAGAGTACTTGTGGTTACAGAACACTCAGGTTCAGTTCCAAGCACCCTTAGGGTAGTGGTTGACAACTCTTTGTAACTCCTGTTCCAGAGGACCTAATGCCCTCTTCTGGCCTCTGCAGGCACTTGTGTGCAGGTGGTCCACAGGCCAAGCACCTAGTCTTCAAAATAGCTTAGAGATTCAGGGGTCTGACTAGTGATGCTGTTTTCCATGCTCGTGTGTACATGCAGGTGCAACCTTGTCTGTCATTCCTCAAGCACCTCCACAGGTTGTTTCATGGGCCTAGAATTCAAGTGGGTAGGCAGGAGGGCCAGCAGCAAACCCCAGTTCTAGGATTACAGATGCACACTTTACCAACTGAGCTATGTCTCCAGCCCATGATAATCTTTTTCTAGTAGTCCCCAAAGAGGCTAATTCTGTTGACTTAATAGTACAGTGTACGTCCCTGGATTGAGTTTAGGTTAAATAGTAATGTATCAGTGGTGCAGCCAACAGAGTTGCTTGTTAAATATACTTTGTGAATTACTGGCCTGCTGTAGCCTCTACTTGTATGTTTGGTAGGAAAGCATTCCAGAAATTGGTGGTAATGTTAGTATGACTCCAGACAGTTTAAAAAGTCTGTTAATTAACTAACTTCTCTGTAAATGGCAATATGATAGAATGTGTTTTAGATTTTTTTTTTTAATTTACTATAAGAAGGCAGGATCTGATGTAGCTCAGGCTAGCTTTACACTCAGTATATAGCTAAGTATTACCTTGAATTTGTAATCCTCCTGCCTCCACCTCCCAGGTGTGGGATTACAGACATGTACCCCCTACCTGTTTCTGTGATTGTGGGAGTCAGACCCAGGGCTTTGTGCATGGCAGGCACTTGTACATTCTGTCAACTGAATTACCTGCTCAGCCCCATGTTAGTAGTCTGAACTAGATCATAATCTTAACAAAAACTAGTTACTCAAAGGTTTTTTTTGATTGTTCATATGGTCATATTAAAAAAATTGGTTTTAGGGTTGGAGGTGTAGCTCAGTGATAGAGTTCTTGCCTATTATTCAATCTCTGTTACCATTTATAAAATGAATTTGGGGCAGGGATCTGGGGCTTGGTGAGTAAAGTTCTTATCATATAACCATGGGAACCAGAGGTTGATCCCCAGGACCCAAGCAAAGCTGTGAGCTGTTGTACATGTCTGTAATCCTGTGGGTTCTGCAGTGAGACAGGGACAGAGACAGAATCCTGGGTGTTCACAGGCCAGCTCTCCTGTCATACACCTTGTCTCAAACAAGGCGGAAGGTTAGGACTTATCCTCAGGGTTGTCTCCATACCCAGGTACACACAAAATGGATTTAGGTGGAAGTGGAAGGGTCTGAGGAGCAGGATAATAAAATATTGGAAGCATTTGTAAATAATTTTAGTATAATGTGTTATGTGATCAAAGTCTTAAACATAAAACAACTCAAGAAGTGTACACATGTATGTGCATTTAAAGCTAAGTTGTTTTCTTCCTAAGGTAGATTCTGTATTGGGGGAAAACAATTTGGTCACATTAATTTGAAGAAAAAACTGGCAAAAGAGTTCACAGAAATCAGTGTCAGTTCGTCATGTGATATGTGGCACTCCAGCGTGTCACTTGACTAAGAATAATCAGAATTAGGCATGGGCTTGTACAAAAGAAATTTAAGAACTGTAGTAGTCATCCTAAGAAACATGCATGTGAGCATGGACTGAAGCAAAGAGGCATTGTGTTGTGAAATATTCAGTTGTAGGTGTTCAAAGAAGATAGTTGTCAGTCTGTAAAAGCGATTCAGGGTAAAAGAAAAGGAGGAGTGTAGTTTTCCTGTGTCCTGGCCGGTCCGCAGCCATTCAGACTCAAGTAAACACACAGAGGCTTATATGAATTAAAACTGCTCGGCCATTAGCTCAGGCCTACCACTGACTAGCTCTTACACTTAAACTCAGCCCATTTCTGTTTGTTAATCTATATGTTGCCATGTGTTCCATGGCTTTACCTGTGTGCCTTTACATGCTGTTCCCTGGACAGCTGGCTGGCGTCTCCTCACTCAGCCTTCCTTTTCCCAGAATTCTTCTCTGCTTATCCCGCCTATACTTCCTGCCTGACTACTGGCCCGTCAGCGTTTTATTTATCAACCAATCAGAGCAACACATATTCACAGCATACAGAACATCCCACAGCAAAGGAGCGTATCAGGAAGGAGGATACTGTTGGGATGGGGGATGTGTGAGGCCCTAGGTTTAACACCCAGTGATCCTCTTCTACCCCTCACCCCAAAAGGATATTAGTAGAAACAGAGGCAAAATCAGGAACCCCATTAAATAAGTAAGTTAGAACCAGAAGTAGTAATTACTACTATTTTGGATTATGGTGTGAAGAAGGAAATATAAATATATATATTTCCCCCCTGGAAAGCCCAGGCAAGTTGGGGATAAGGTAGAAATTGAAATCAGGACAGGCTTTTTGGGAACAGAGTCAGACAGGCTCTCCAAAGACAGGCATTTTATCCTGATAGTAGTGTTTTGTCCATAGTATGTTGTGCTTGACATGCTATACTAACTGTTCCCTGTTTGTTGTTGATCTAATAAGAAAGGATAGAGAACATAAAAGGAAAAGCCTCCTTCCATGTTTCTCTTACTGTTCTCACCTGTTTCAAATCTGATTTTATGACGAGCACTTTGCTTTTTATGTGTTTTAATCCATTGCAGTCTGTGTCACTCATTTTTATGTTTATCATTGTTAGAAACGTCAAAGGTCATCACCATAACTTCTGTGATGCTCGAACTTGATGGACAGTTTTTGTTCTTGACCAGCATCACTCATCAGTACCAGTTTTTCTTTTGGGGGTCGGAGGGGCTGTTCAGACTGGGTCTCACAATGTAGCCCTGGGTATCCTGGAACTCTCTGTGTAGTGCAGGCTAGCCTTGAACTCAGAGATGTACCCGTCTCTACCTCCAAGCACTGGAGTTAAAGGCGTGTGCCCACACACCAGACTCCGTTAACCAGTTTTTAAAGCATTCCTTCTGTTTCATTTCCATGGTGGCACACTTGCCTTGCTCAGTGTTTTCATGCTTTTGAATTTCCTTGTAAAAGGAAATTGAACCCAGGGCCTTGCTAAACACATGCTTTGTCACTGAGCTACACCCCAGTCCAAGTCTGTGGACTACTCTAAGCTAGCCATGACATGGATTTTAGTGACAGTGCTTGCAGCTAAATCCCCATGATTGGGTCAGCAAGATGACTTTGCAAGTACATATGGTCCTGCTAAGCCCGACAACCTGAGTTCTGTTCCCAAAGCCCACATGGTGGTGGAAAGAAGCCACCTCCTGCCAGCTGTCCTGTACCTGCTGTGCTCTGCAACCATACACACTCCCCCACCCCCACCCCCCAGTCCCCATGGTTATCTCTAGCCCAGCATTGATGAGCTACAGTTCCTAGAATAAACAAAACATGTTTTTATTTTAAGGGGAACCTTGAGTTTGTAGATGAATTTATGGAGAATTGCCTTCTTCACAGTATTTATTTAGCATTTCACCTCTTGAGTGTGGAGTATTTCTTCATATTCCATATTAACTCCTTGGTCAGTTTTCTAGTTTTTAGTGTAGAGCTGGTTTATATGTTTGATTAGAGTTCTTCCTGGCTCTTGGATAATTTTCAGTCCTGTAACTAATCAAATCCTTTAAGACTTGGTTGTTGTTGATCTTGGTAGATAAAAGTATTTACTTAAGTCTCTTGACTGTCAGGTAGTATTTACCTGTTGCAGTAGTCTGTAGTGTTTTGACAACTAGAAAATTTTCTGTTGACACTGAATTCACAAAAAAAGAGTTACTGTTGGCACTTGCTGTTTTAAGATAGTTGAAACTGATTTTTCCTTCTCTAACAATGTTACTCAGAAATACTTAACTCTTCTTTAGGAATCCTGTCAAGTCATCCAAAATATGGCTCTATTCCTAAACTTATATGTAAGTATGAACAATGCTGTATTTTTCCTACCCTTTTTACAAATGGTTAATTTTAAATCAGATATTTTGAGTTATTAATATTACATGTTTATATGCTGCCACAAATAAAGTTGTTTAAGCTTTTCAATAAATGCACTGCTTGAAAATTTTATGTCAGAATAAAAAGTCCTGTGTTAGTTAAAAGACTCCTCCCTTTTGTAATATAAAATAACTTGATAGTACTTTATACACAGTACTTGAAAATACATTCTTGCTCTGTTTATAGTAAAAGAAAGTTGCCTAGATAGTCTATTAATCCAAACAATTATATCTAGAATTGGCTTTTTTCCCCTTTAATGTATATTCCACTTTGTGACTAACAAAAGAGAAGCAAATTGTTCCTTTGAGAATGCATATGATCTTTATGAATCTTCTTGGGGCAGCTTCTCTTGTGTTGGAAAGGTACATGATAATAACGATGTCATATTTAGGTCAGACTGTAACTCATTATTTTAATGGGCTTGTACTGAGTTTTGTTTTTAAGACAAACTTAGGAAATTGTTGGGGCTTGTGGCACAATTCCATTTTACAGTAAAACAAATGGCCCGAATCCCCATGGCTAAAACCTATTTGGTCGCATGTCCCCTTCTGCCGTGCTCTTGTCTATAAAGTGCTGTATTGGGGTTGGTGACGTTATTGCTACTTTACTTGGACTGACTTTGGGGAAAGTGAGTTATATCATAGACTTTGTCTATGAATTTGATGTAAACTATCTTTTATCATTTTAGGTAACTTGGTCTTTCTTAAACCTTAGAGATATTTAGAAATATACTTTTTAAAAAATGCTGTTTTCAGAAAAAAAATTTGTTTAAAAAGGCCCATTCAGTGACAAAATTTTTGTTTGTTTTTACAAATAAGTTGCTTGTATCATGGGATACTTTGCTGGAAAGCTTTCTTACGTGAAAACTTGCCAAGAAAAGTTCAAGAATCTTGAAAACTCCCCCCTTGGAGAAGCTCTGCGGTCAGGCCAAGCAAGGCGCTCTTCCCCACCTGGGTAGGTCAGTTCTTGTCTCCATGTACTGGTTTTGGTTTTTAAGAAACAAAATACAAGGCCTAAAACTCTGCCTGTGGAATGGCCATTTGCTCTAGTCTAGAAGTGTTTTGCCTTAAAAAGTAGAACATGATTTGGCTGCTTTTATGACCTGTCCAAGAATTAAAGGATTTTTGTTTGAATTGAATTTGACAAGCTTTTTTGGTTTATTGCATTTTTGACTTCTTTCAAGTTACCAGAGTTTGTTAATCTCTCAATGGATAGCCACTTTTTTGTTGCTTACTAGGAAAATAAACTTAGCAGAAAGTTAATTATTCTTGAAGCTTGCAGTACATTTATGTTTGCTTTGATTGTCTCATGCCAAGAACCAGAGATAACTCCTAAGGTATATATTTCAAAAATGAGCTTGTGCCTAAATAAATTTTTGGTATAAATTGATACAGATATTTTGAAGTTTTTATTTTGTTGTTTACAAAGCTGTAAATCAGATAAAAAGGAAAAGCAAAATCTGTAGGCTCAAGGTAGTTTACAAGTTGAAGTAGAGGAAAATTTAGAGTTGGCTTCGTGTCCAGTGGAGGGGAATGAATGAGATTGTGTTATGCGTAATAGTGGGTATTGTGATTTACTTTAAACTGTGATGTCTGTGAAGCATCTGGGTGAAATATTTTTTATAAACTGAAAAGGTAAAGTATAAAATAATGTATATATAAAAATTATGTCTAAAGAAAAGTTTATGCCAATAAAAATAGTATAAGTGATTAGTAATACTGGTTGTGATTTGTCAGATTTTACCCTCCTCCTCAAACTTTCTGCAATGTGGTTTTGTTATTTAAAGTTAAAATTCAATCTTTAAAATAAAACAGCTATAACAAAAACCCTGTAAAAATGATAACATGGTGGGATGACTTACCTACCACTTGGAAAGTTGAAGCAGGAGAATTAAGTGTCAGGCCAGCCTGGGCTACATCTCTACATCCTGTCCCCAAAACAAAACACTTTGAAATGTTAAAAATTTCAGAGTTCTAAAGCTAGGTGTAGTAGCGTATGCCATTAATCCCAGCACTTGGGAGGCAGAAGCAAGCAGAACTGTGTGAGTTCAAGGCCAGCCTGGTCTACAAAGTAATATCCAGGACAGCCAGGGCTACCCTGTCTCAAAACAACAACAAAAATCTCAGACTTCTTAATCTAGTAAAGCAATGTTTAACCCATTGCTGAGTTTCTTCAGATTGTGGTTTGGATTTTATATTGTGAAAATATAAATAATCTGTATGAGTAGGTAAATAACATAAGTAGTAAGATCATTAAGCAGACTGATGAATTATTTCAGAGTGAAAACAATGTAAATTTTATGAGAAATAATAACTGTATCGATGTCAGCAAGTCATGGATTATGTGGACTATAGCTATGAAGTAACTCCCCATTAAATGGGCAGCCTAGACACATTTATTGAAACCTGATCTGAAGGATGTTTTTCTTTGTAAGAAGTTTAACACACACATTGAAATTACCCTCCAAAGCTAAATATTTAGAAAATTGAATATATACTTTTCTATTTCCCTTTATTGAATGACTTTACTTTTGAGGCAGTTATACCATGGCTTAGTCTGGCCTCCAACTCAGGATCCTCCCCTCTGAGCCTCCCCAGGGCTGGGGTTACCATGTTCACCATCATGTTTAGTTAGTGACCAGGTTTTAGGTGCCAAAGTGGGTCAAGACATAGCAAATTTTATCCAACTGTTTATAAGTAATTTAAAATTATGATTATTTTAGATATTCATAGCTCATTTTTATACCTTAATATAAAAGTAATGATTTTTTTGTTCTTGTGTGTTATGATGTTCTTTTACAGGCACTATTCTCAAAAGTCAAGATATGACTCAAACGTGAGCGGTCAGTCCTCTTTTGTGACGTCTCCAGCGGCAGACAACATAGAAAAGGAGACACTTCCTCGTTATGAGCCAATTCCGTTTAGTGCTTCTATGAATGAATCCACTCCCACTGGTATTAGTGACCATATTGCCCAAGGTAGAAACTTCTCTTGAAATGAATTTCAGCATTTTATGGTCCAACGTATGTATACACTTTATTTGATGCTCTTTTCTGCTGGATGTCACCTCTGTGTGCTGCCATCAGCTGTCTGTCAGCCTGGCTTCATCATCACCCTGACTCAGCATGTTTGTTCTTTCCATTAGTTTCTTCACTCATCCAACAGACTCTGGCTAGGTATGGGAAAATGAAGAGGAGCAAGGCCTGGTTCTTGTCCTTAAGAAACTCGGTTTGTTGGAGGGTACAGAAATAGATGGATAAGTTACAAGTTGTCCCAGTGGTTGAAAATGTTCACAAATGTAAAGGAACAGCATAGAAGTGATAACTGTCTGGGGCAGCAGAGGCTCCAGAAGGTGCAGGTTACATGTGATAGGCAGTTCTATCAAATGGCTTTCAGTGTCCTGTCTGTATTTGTAAGAAGTTATACCTGCTTTACACAATTGTTGTCATGTGAGGAAGTCCACTTGAAAATGCATTGTGAAGTTTGTGTAAATACTAAGTTCAGAGTGCAGATGTGTGAGGTACAAATTTTGGAGTAAGGCCAGGATTTAAGTTACGTTTAAAATGTGCTATGATCTTGCAATTAGTCATTATCAGGTAACTAATTTATAATTCTTCATCTTGAATGGAGATGGTAATACTTGTCAAAGAACTGTTGGATTAGGTGAGATAATCCAACACAGTACTGGCAGACTCTGTGTTGGATTCTCAGTCTACTCTGCAGTGAACAGTAGGAACCTAGAAACAGAAAGACAGGCCTGTAATTTTTTACCTAAAACCCTAAAACATCAGGACCTATGAAAACCAGAAGTTAGGACTGGAACACATTTGGCAGCAAATCGTGATGTGGCCTTTATTTACTTTATTTAAAATGATTTTCCCTATATTTTATTACAGAACTATTGATATGTTTACTTACGCATTCCTGTCCTGACCTGACTGGGGATATTATATATGAGAATATTTTCTAAAATTTGTGACATCCCTAACTCAAAGGGCTTGGATAAGAACTTGTGAACCTTTGTAAAGTATGCTTTGAAAATGATTTCAAGGCTAATTCAGCAACAGTTAGAGGGTTGGCTTTTTTTGTCTTTTTGAATCTAGAGCGAATCTATGTACAGAAGAGGAGGAGGAGGAGGAGGAGGATGCAATAAAATAGAGAAACTGATGATAGGTTAAGGAACGCTTAAGGAGGTGCAAAAAAGGACCTCAGTTAGTTAGCTTAAGGAGGTGCAAAAAAGGACTGAAGTTAGTTTCTGTGGCCTTGGTAGCATTTCAGTTGCTCAGTAACCATGCATGCTTGTGGTACCTGGTTTGGATGTGACAGTGTAAAACATTGTCACTGGAGAGTTCCTGGACACAAAGCTTTATCGTGAAGCGAAGGGGAAGGAGGAAGGGACTGCTGTAGAAGATGAAAGGCTTGAGTTCAGGAGAATGTTGTTGAATACCTTCATCCTAAGGCCTCCATGCTCTCTGGTTGGCCCCAAAGGTACCAAATTAGAACAGAAAAGGAGCAGGTGGAGTAAAGACACCATCTTAGCTCTGGGGGCAGCTGTTCTTGTCTTTCACCCGTGTCTGAGTTTTCAGTCAAGTTCACATCCGTCCTTCTGTACTCTAGGCATGCAGCAGCTCTGCCCTTCAGTGTTGTGCATCCTCCTACCATTTTCATCAGCAAAGTCATGTGAGAAAGATCCATCTTTAGTACGATCTTAGTGCCCTCCACACAGCTGTCACCTGTCCACTTCTGGTGTTTGTATGCATGTTGTCATCCTCCCTCTAGGTCAAGCCTAGCACTCCCCATTGTACCCATGTGAGTCCCTGGAGCTGCCTTGCTTTGCCCAGATGCTGCCCTTCCTTCCAGGGCACCTTCCTTTTCTAGAGTCTTGTTTGCCCACTTTCTAGCTTTCTTTTTCAAGAATTCCAAAGACTAAGTGATCTTTTCAAAGTAGAAGGCATTCTGCCCTATCTGTTAGAAAACGTGCCGTGGGTGGTTGGTTAGTTTCAGAGAGTGCCATTGCTTACTTTCTTATTCCTTCCAGGTCTTAGTAACTTTCACAGACCAGTAAAGTATGTTCTTGGTATCGTGCCAGAATGTTTTCATTCAGCTTTACACGTGGGGAAAATATCTGCCAATCTTCTGTTTGGTTTATGATTTCATTTATCACAGAACAATAAAATAACAAAGTGTTTCTTTTTTGCCTAAGAAAAAATTAGACCTGGAAGGAATTCTAGAGATCAGGGATTCAAATTATTTCACAACTGGAAAAAACTGGATTCAGAGAGCTTAGTGATTTGCCCAAGGACTTGTGCTGCTAGCTGCTGGAGTGAGGACACAGACCCAGCGTCCCTGAAAGTTGCCATGACCCCCTTGTGACTTTAGAAACACCTGTTGGGAGGGAAATGAGTTCACTGGCTCCTTACCACTAATGTAATCCAAGTGTTTAAAATTGATATAAGATTATTGTCTAAGTTAATGTAAGATTATTTTTCTTCTTGTCCAGGAAAAAAATGAGTTTCTAATCATGGTATATTAGAACAAATTATAAATTGAACTCTTTGTTTCTTTGTATTGATGCATTTAGCAAAGTAAAATATTAGAGTTGAAAATGCTATTTAACACTTGTTAGTTAGAGGATTCTGGTTATTCACTGGAATTCATATAAATACCATTTATAAAAATTGATTCAAAATTTAGTATGTTACTAAAACAACCATGCCCAGTTTGTGTACCTTGCTGGAAAGTACTTTTTGTGAGGTGTATAAAACTTGAGTAGGTATTCTCTGAATGTTACCAGTTATTCTTTGAAATGTTCTTATGGTCCTTTTGCTATTTATGTACTTAAACTGTATTATTGCATATTTGACCTGTCATTCATTGCAGAGAGTCCACTCTGTATTTATGTGTGTATTTGACTCTGATGCTGCTCACACATTGCTTCTCTTTGGTAGAGAAGAGAATAAGCAGCTGAGGTGAATGGACCTTTTCTTCTACTTCAGTATTGTGTGTCAGAGTGGTGGACTCAGGCCCATTTTGTTTAAATACCATAAATATGGTAAAAAAAAAAAAAAAAAAAAATTAAGTAGTATGTGCCCATAGAACAGTTAGTATGATTTACTGTCAGGTTTTGTTTAGTTGTGACAAGTGGTCTCTAATTCTGTACACAGTGTAACGACTCCAGCATTTAGTAAGTTAGATCTTAGCATTTTTATTCTTTTTTCTGGCCATGGCTGAGTTTATAAAAACTGATACTGATCTTAAATTTCAGAAGACAAGGAGGAGGGATTGTACTTCTACAAGTGTCTTGGAGGAACCCTAGTGCCTTTGGAGTAGTAATAATATTTTCATCTTACATTTCATTTTCTTGTTTCAGTTTAGGTAAAAAGTGTTTGCAAAATTTAGTCACTTTAGATTTATCTACCTCTATTGCCATTTATTAACTGTTTGTTGTTTTAGGACCTGATCCCAACTTTGAAGAAAGTCCCAAAAGAAAAAGTACTACATATGAGGAATTAAGGAGTAAGAACAGAGAGTCCTATGAAGTAACTTTAACACACAAGACTGACCCCTCAGTCAGGCCTATGCAGGAAAGAGTGCCCAAAAAAGAAGGTATGACAGTTGAGTCTAATCATGGGACTCTTTAGAGTGCAAGCTGAAGTTTCAGCTTAAAATGTTATTATATTAATATGTCTTTAACTCTTCAAGCTGTTTACCAAAACCAATTCTTTTAAAAGAATAGTTATTTCAGAGTGGGCAAAATGGGTCAGCAGGTAATGGCTCCTGTCAAGACTGACGACAGGAACTGATAGGGAGGAAAGAACCAGCTCCAGAAAGCTGTCCTCTTGCATGATGTAACACACACAAATAATAAATAAATTTAATCTTTAAAAAATGACTTAGTTCATAAGTTACCACTTCTCCCGTTTTAAGGTATTTCAGAGGGTGTTTTATAAAAAAAAACAAAAACAAAAAAAACCAAAACCAAAAAATAAAGCCTAGACCATAAGACAACAAGAAAGGCAAGGAAACTAGCTCCTAGTACAATGTTTTTCCTTATAAGGAATCACCTTGGGAATTGATACCTTTTCCTCACAATAGAGTGTGTCTGCTGCATAATCAGATTTAGTGACCAGAGACTAACCAGTCATTAATGATACTTTGGGCAAATCATGGAGTCAGAATTGAGTAATAAGATACTTTAGGGCATTTCCAGAGGAGGAATTTGATTTTTTCTCTATAACTAATAAATGTAAGTTATAATTTAATCCTTTTTTTTAGACAGCAATATGTTACAAAAGTAAAAGTTTAGACACATTTTTCATGTAGAGGAAGAAGACATTTTTACTAGGTTTTGTAACCATTTCTGTTTAGAATTTTATGACTTCTAAAAGAATGTCCAAGGATGGGCCTCTTTGAAGGTGTTCGGTGCACTCATTTAAAAGTTAAGGGAAGTGGTTAGAAGTACACAGGGCCCTGATTTGTATTCGTAGCACAACAAAGTAATAAATACATAAGGAGTAGATAAACTGTCTTGGTAGGAACAGGGCTGAGTGTCTTCTGGAGGGCTGTGTGCAGAAATACATAGCAATCCTTAGTAGTGGTGTAATAATCTTTAGAACCAGTTTGATTTCTGGTTGTTAATGGTTGCTTCACTTACAAGGCGTCATTTGTGTTGTAAAATTCTTCACCTTTGAAATAGATTTGTGACCGCGCAGAGGCCTCACTGTGTAGACATGTCCTTTGCGCTGTTGACTGCGGCTCAGAATGTAAGCTCCCTGAGGGCAGGAACATGTGGCTCCCTTTTCTGTGCTCCTTTGCTCCGTGTCTCACAGCATAGCATTTGCCCTCCTGCCAGAAAGGAACTATTGCATTTCATTGTATTGATTCATTTGTCAGTCTGATAGGCTAGGGAGAAAGCTCTGATGCACTTTTGGCATTTGCTGCATTTGACGTGTGCAGCTCTAACTGGACGTTCTTGAAGTGCTGTTACATGATACACTAGTAAAACACAGCTCTGCTTTCTAGAAAAAACTGAGGGTTTTCTTGTGCTTTATATTACAATTTAAAGAAAAGGCCTGTTACGAAATTATGATTGTTGTTTTTCTAAAATATTCTTTGAGCAGAAATTTGGGCATTGGTACAGTGTAAATTCAGAATCTCTGAAAGTATTAGTATTTTGAGCTTTAGCTTTATATGGGTTATGTTTATTGTTTATCTCACTGGAAATTAAGATAGAAAGTATAAATTATCAGAGCAGTACTATAACACATCACGGATGGTTAGAAAACTGCCCTGTGGTTGTTATAAAGGAACAAAGCAAAATGAGGAAAATGGGGCAATGCCATGTGACTGTGGTAATTAGTGTGATAATTAAGAGGCAGTTTTGACTTTGTAGTCTCAGAAGAGCCCAGGCCACAGTCATTGCTTCTTTACATGAGGATTGCTGGAGTCTTTGCCAAGGGTGTTAGTTCACAGATGGACGCTGTGGAGAAGGGCAGCTGAGAGTGGAGGAGGTGAGGCTGTGAGTGTAGCTCAGTGTGCTCTCCCAGCACGTCTTTGCCCTGGGTTCCATCAGCACTGCCAACAGGCAGAGGAGCGAGTTCTCATTTTAACATGTGAGATGCCCGAATATGGGAAATAGTTTCTCCTTGTCATTTGACAGCTGATAGGAGAGATTAAATTAACTATATTTCTGTTAGTTTATTTTTTGTGAAAAGCAAAATTCAAGTTTATTAGTAGTTTTTTTTTTTTAATTCTTGGTAACTTTGTTTTGGTATGTACAATCATACACAACCACATGCTCATTTAGGTAAACTTGTAAAGGCAAGCAGGCAGGCTTTGGACTTAATCTCCAAATCTTAGTTCTTGTTAAGGCTTATTCCTTGGGCAAGTTACTAATCCTCTTTCTCACCTTTACAATGGGATTGTGCAGGGTTATGTAAAATTTGATAAAGGTGCTCCTAGTCACACAGTGCAAGAACAGCTTTTCATCATAACAGACTTAAAGTGGTGTCTTTTGCTGTTTGGAATCATCGGTTATTTGTGCTTTTTTTCCTAGTCAAAGTAAACAAATACGGAGATACTTGGGATGAGTGAAAAACTCCGTCCTTGGACCTACTGAAGGCTTTCCATATCCGGCTTCATCCAGGTGGTCGCACGCACGCACACACCTGCATGCTTGGACTCAGCAGCAGTCTTCATAAAACACATTTCAAACGAAATCCTGGTTTGTGTGATTTAACATATGATGCTTTCCAAACACAGATTTTAGTGTTTCCTATTGTGTAAATGTACTGACCTGGGACACTGGGAATGATGGTTTTATGCCATGGTTGTGTACACTTGGGAACTGGACTGTGACTCGATCAGCCTATGTGAAGATAAGTGATAGTGCATGTGGAAGGGGAGGGAGGGGAAGCAAGCACGTGTGCCTGGGGTTCAGCTTTTCATGAGTTAGTAGAGCCTTCCTTTCTTCAGTTCCTCTGGCATCGTCATGCTTGTGGAAAATAAAACGTAAAACATGCAGCCTGTTGTTCGCGTTTTTATGGCTCGGTTTGAATTTGCTAGTGCAATTTCGTGTATAGGACTAAGGAAGTGGTAGTTAGACTAGAAGTGTGTACTGCAGGGGATACCAGTGCACAGTGAACAGCTAAACATCTTTACAGAGCAGGGTTCTTTGTGTTAGCCTTGTGTCACTAAACAAAGTCTCCGAGACAGTAAAGAGAAAGTCTGACTTTGGCTGGTCAGGCCTGCTGAACCATGCATGTTGAGGAAGCTCATGGCAGGCCAAAGCCACTTTAATTACCGGCGGGAACCAGAAGCTGTTGTCCCACAGTCCCCTTCCAGGGCCTCCTTAGTGCTCTGCATTTCCCACAAGGCCTCACCTCCCAAAGGTCCTACTGCAGCCCACTGGTACCACTGTGGGGAGCAAGCCTTCAACATACTAACTTCAAACTATGTTTCCAAATTTTGCTATAATTTCATTATTGACCCGAAGTTTATTTCTGATTCAGGTCAATTGAAAAATGTGGTCTTAGACCAGAAGCATACTTCAGCTGTTATCATAGCCCCAGATTTGGTGGTGTATGGTGAGCTCAGTGGTAGTATTAACCCAGCATTTGTGAAGCTGTGGCACAAGGTTCAAGTTTGAGGCCAGATTGGGACTATCGAAATAGTGGCTTCTAGACTAGCCTGTGCTACATAATAGGATTCCGTCTCAAAAAACAAACCGGAAAGAAGTATCTCATTTTCCTGTGAGTCAGGAACAAATGGAGGGTTCAGCTGAGCCAGTTGGCTGGGGTTTTAGGGTTGCAGTGGGGCGCTTGACAGCTGAACCTGTGGAGTCCCAGAGCCCCTGGATCTGCTAAGACAGCTCTCCCCAGTCTGAGTTGGAGGATGTTGCTATGTTTATGTGGGTTAGACAGACTGGGCTTCCTCTCAGTGTGGCAGGCTCGGGCAGTCTTGAGGATTTGGGGTTGTGTGTCAGCGTCAATAGAAAGCATTGCCAAAGCTGCCGGCCTGTTTGCAGTATTCCAGCACCAGCTCTTTACTAACTGATGGTTAGTACAAGAGGGCGGCAATGTGGACTCTGGACCTTTTTTTTCTTTCTTAGCTCTTCCATCTCTGGCCTGACTTTGAAATTGCGGTTCTGCCTCAGTCTCTTGGACGGTGGGATTACTGGCACGAGCCACCACACTGAGCTGTCGCTCACATTTTTAAACAATCATGGAACAGGTGCTGTCTCGGTCTGCCCTTTGGCCCTGCCCATACCTGTACAAATCAAGCCCACACTCTTTACTGGGACCTCCAGATTGTGTCCCATTACAGCAGCTCAAGTGCGGGAGCTCATCTAGTCTGGTCTGGGGGATTGCTGTGGGGAAAGAAAGCTCCTCACAGTTTGGAGACCTGCGAACTCAACATTACCTGTTTATTCACCCTCAGTGGTAACCTGTTAGGCATGAGGTCGCTAGTTAGCTATTGCTGTGGGAGAACTGAAACCCAAACAGTCCTTGTCCGTAGCATCCTGAGGTGCAGCCAGTTTCACGTGGTTTCTTAGGACTGGGACTTCGGCATACACCCTGGGTTCTTACAGTCTCTTGACCCTGTCCCCGAATCTTCCTTTTCCAGAAATGCCTCGTATTTGCTTCTATGGGGTTTTCTCAGTCTACTCCCACTCACAGGGAGGAGCCAAAGGCCTCGTGCGTCCTGCTTCAACCAACTTAATCCTTTCTAAAACCTGAACTCCTCATGGATCGACGTATGAGTCATTTTATTACACAAGCCTCTCGAGTCTGCTGGACTCAATATAAGAATAAGATTCAAGGGTACCTTGGGCTGGTTCTGCAAAGCCAAGAAACCTTCCATGGTTTCTAAGAAACCATGGAGAGAGCCATTTGCATGTTTGAAATGTCTTTTAAAGATTTATGTGAGTGTTTTCCTTGCACGTATGTGTACCACATGTATGCGTGGTGCCCGTGGAGGTCGGAAGAAGGCATCAAGTCTCATGGGACTGGAGTTAGGGGTGGCTGTGAGCCACCACTTGGACACCAGGAACCAGATCTGTCCTCTGGACGAGCAGCCTCTGTCCCGTTGGAAATGTCTTAAGCACTGTCATCTTTCTGAGACCTTGAACACTTGATTTTTTTTTTTAATCCAGTGCTGAGGATTGAACCCAGAGCCTTGCACATTCTAGGCAAATGCTTTATGTCCCCAACCTTTTTGAATAAAAAATCATCACCTCAGGTTCAGCTTTACCTGGCCACCGTTTCTGAGCACAAGGACATTGAGAACAGTAGAAAGAACTATTCAGAGCTTTTTTATTTTCACCAGATTCCATTTTGAGATGGAGTAATTTGTGTCTCCTGGGATCTGAGAGAGCAAATAAAGCCAGGTGGCTCCTGGCTTAATGCTGCCTGGGAGTGTTAGCAAGATCGTTAACTTCATCAGACCCAAGAGCTGTTGAACTTTGCTGCTTTAAGGGTTTCATTTCCAACTTCTAAGAACTCTTCTTTAATCCTTCATGGATCACCCCCAACACCCTCCCTGTTGCATGTCCCATTACACGTTCAGTCTCTGTCCCTCCAGCATCTACCTGCTGCTTGATCCTGAAATAAATGTAGGACCCTCTTGCAGCTACCAATCTTTTTTTGTTTTTGATTTTTGTTTGTTTGTTTTAGTTTTTCGAGACAAGGTTTCTCTGTGTAGCTTTGGTGCCTATCCTGGATCTCTGTAGACCAGGCTTGGCCTCGAACTCAACAGAGATCCACCTGCTTCTGCCTCCTGAGTGCTGGGATTAAAGGTGTGCACCACCACTGCCCGGCATACAGCTACCAGTTTTATGGTAGGGTTTGCTATGGAAGCAGAGCTGTTAGGAGTGATGCAGAATAAGAGGTTGGCAGTGGGAGCTAGATCTTGACAACTGGGAAGCTGATGTAACAGTCCGCAGCTACTGCCTCTGACTCTAGTGCTGACCACAAATGGACTTACGGCAGGCCTCTTTATTTTGACAGTAGGAAGCAAAATGCTAATGCTAAGTGAGAGGGACAGCAGTGCAGGGAGAGGAAGAGACGGTGAGAATCTAACAGGCTGCTGTAAGGAGGCACTGCCCGAACTCCAGTGACAGCTGTAACAGATCGTTACATTGTATCACACCGTTTGTATCTCAGTTCTCTACTTCCTCCTGGAAGGTAGGACTGTCTGTTAGCAATGGACCCTGATTTTCCATATTGCTTTATATATTGTAGGTATGAGAAATCCTTATTAATGAATGAAGTCTGAGCTTCATCATGAGGACTGTGGTGATGTTCTTGACTTACAAAACCTCATAAAGGGAGACTTGGTTTTTGTTGTGTGTGTGTGGGGGGGTTGTTGTTGGGGGAGTTGAGACTAGGCTTCTCTCACAGAGATCTGCCTGTCTCTGCCTCCTGAGTGCTGGGATTAAAGGTGTGTACCACCAGCACCTGGTGGGAGACTTGTTTTTAAAAAATATTTTTTAATTTTAATTTTATATGTATGAATGTTTTGCCTGCATATGTATCTGGAGACCAGAAAGAGTCAGATTCCCTGTTACTGGAGTATTTGGGTTGTGAGCCATCATGTGGGATCTGGGAATTGAACCCAGGTCCTCTGGAAAAAACAACCTGTGCCCTTAACCCCTGAGCCATCCCTCCAGCCCATTTTTAAAATATTTTTTATGCTGCTTTGTTTTGTTTTTTTATGAAACATGTCTCATGTGCCTGGGATTGCCTGAAACTCACTGTTAGTGGAGGATGACCTTGAACTCCTGATCTTCCCCACCTCAGAAATGTTAGGGTTGCTGGCCATACTGAGCTTGATGGTCCTTATTCACTTCAACTCCCAGGTCCTCTCTTGTGCAATCTGTCCCTAAACTCTTCCTTTCCCACTCTGTAGAGGTAAGAGAGTATCTCTTAATAAACCAAGTCACTATTTGAGGTTTTTATTTAGAATGTATTCAGAAAGGACTCCAGACAAAGCCCACACCAAAAGGTTATTTGTTCCAAAGGGCTGGAGAAGTACCTTAGTCCCTGTCCAGCAAACCCATAAAAATGGCGCACGTACCAGGAACACCATATATTCAAATGCCAAAGTGGAAACAATGGGGCTGGAGAGGTGGCTCTTCAGAGGATCGGGGCTCAATCCAAGCACCCATGTGGTGGCTCACAACCATTCATAACAGTTTCAGGGCATCTGACACCCTTTTCTGTCCTTCAAGGACACCTGGCACACGTGGTGCACCTAAATACATGCAGGCAAAACACTGATCTAGGAAAAAAAAAAAAAAAGACTTTGGTACGCACCCACCTGTCCAATCAGAGACTTTGAAAAGAAAAAATAGAGAACAGCACTGGAAAACGGAAGCAGTCAGATGTATAGTTCAGAATGACCAGTTGTGTGCACACAAAACGGGAAGACCTTACAAGCAGGCCATGTGTAAAAACCTAGCCCAAAGCATGACAGTGTCGTATCTTAGACCACACTAACAACAGTGATAATATAAACAGCTGACTTCTGTTGATTGGTTACGCAGCCTTCACTATTCTACACATTTTGTTATTATCAGCTCACTTAATTTTCATGAACAACTTACCATAACAACATAAGCCTAATATGATTTCCATTTCAAATGAGAAAACTGGGGCCCAGAATGGGTAAATAATAACCCAAAGTCGAGAAAGCATTAAGTGGGAACCGAGATTTGAAGCAGAGGGTCTTTGCTAATGGTTTCAATGCCTGAAACAAAATCATCTGTTGGGGTCCACAGAGGTTTCCTAGTGCGATCTGAGCTTGCTTTACACAGCAGGGCTGCATTAGGGGATGGCTTGACCACGTGCATGGTCACCAGGTGTCTAGAATGGTCTGCACTTGGCTGTGTTGGGGGGAGGTCTTTTTGCTGTACCCCTTGGCGTTCCTTTAAAAACCCTTTGGGAGAGACAGTCAGGGCCCCATGGATTAGGATCCAGGCCCTCCTGTGGCTATCCTGTATTTTCTATCTGTTCTCTCCCTTCTTTACTTCTAACATTTCCTGCTGCTCCTACTTAAGAGTACTTTGGGGGAAAATGAGGGTGGGATGGCCCCCCACAATCATCATCGTCATCACCATCTTGCTTTCTGAACTACTCACTGCACTGTGGAGTCTTCATGTGTGAGTATACCAGACAGAATGGTCTCCCCAAACCAGGGTATGGCGGGCCTGGAAACCCACTGCAGTGGTTGTAAAGACTGAGGCCCCTTAACCAGAATTCTCAGAAACATGCTTTTCAGGATGTAAGGGCTATCAAGTGAAAGAAGACTGCAGCTTCTAGAGAATCCAGAACCAACTGAGACAGACATATTTACAAAGCACCTAGGTCTGCAAGACCTCTGCATGGGGATTCAGAGAAATCCCAAAGGCGAACATCCTGTCCTGAAGGAGTTTCTGGCCCTGGTGTGGTGAGGGGCAAAGCAGGGCTCTTCTGCAGAACAGAGCTGCTGGGCTAAGGGCTCGACCAAGGGACAGCAGATGTTCTTCTCCTGGGAGTTCACATGGCAGTCCTGGAGTGTCACCTGCCAACAGCATGCAGAGATGACTTTCTCCACATGGAGCCCAGGAGCATTCAGTGGCTCTCCAGCTGGAGAGCAGGTGGTGAGAGCGTAAGCACCAGGAAGTTGGAGTGTTGTTGATTTCAATGTTGCACTCCCACACCTTGGGCGGGGTCACAGCACAGACTACACACACACACACACACACACACACACACACACACACACACTCAGTGTGATGATCGACTCACAGTGCAGTCCAGTGTATTACCCAGCTAATTCTCCAGTGAGGTCTTCAAACAGTTCAAAAACGTTTGTGCAAAAACTGGTGAAACGGAAGATTTGGGCTGGGTTGTAATTCAGGAGTGTGCTTACCTAGAACACACAGGCCATGGGTTCAGTCCCCTGCGCCACATAAACCAGGTGCGGTGGCACACACCTATAATCCCAGCACCCTGGAGACAGTGCAAGAGAATCAGAATTCAAGGTCACCCTCAATATATAGTAAACACTGAGTCTAGCCTCAAAACTGCCTCAAAAAGAAGGAAGAGAGGAAGGGGAAAAAATTAGAAACAAATATTTTTGTGGAGGGGGGAGAGAAGCAAAGATCCCCGTGTTTAACATGCCTCCTGCCTATCTTCACGTAGCTGTGTGATCTAGCTGATCCTGGACTGTGCAGTTTCTGGATCAGTCTTTGAAATCAATGCCAACTCTAAATATACAAAATTACATTTTCTGGTTGAAACTTGGGGAAGTTTTTTGCTGAGTAACAGTTTGCACCACATGAGTATCAAGGGAGTGACTTGGCATGTTTCATTACATTTCATTACATGGTATTTCATCACTGTGTAACGTTAACAGAAAATGGATAGCATCTACTGTGACAGCATGGGAAGAATATCTTTGTTTAAATGAGAATGTCAAAAATGTGTTAAAGGCATTATAAAGAGTATGCCATGTCATAAATATATAATGTGTATATATAGTGAATATGTGTATTACATATATAATAAATCCTGTTGGAAGTTACGGTTATTTGGACAAAGTGAGCAAGCATAAGGTAAGTATCCTGCTAATTTTTTATTAGGAAATAACATTTTATGCAGAATACACTTCAACTTCAGCTTTGAAACTCCAGGATCACACAAATTCGGGCAAATTTGGGAGACCAATGCCTGCCTTAGTTAATGGGGGGTGGAGTGTTTGACCAGTGCCTCAGTCGCCTCAATTTTTCCCCTGGAGACAAGGTCTTTCTATTGTGTAGCTCCGGTTGTCATTCTACTCACTCTGTAGGTCAGGCTGGTCTCAAACTCACCGGACTCTCTCCTGAGTACTGCGGTTAAAAATTCATACCACGATGCCCTGCTTGAAAATTTAAAATATCCTTCCAGCCATTCATTTGAGCCAAGAAATAAACACACTTTCCCCCAAATAGAATGAGTCTTTATTATTACTTTAAAAAGCTTCATACTTGCTCACTTTCTGATTCTGCTTGTGCCTTCAAATTTTCACAGTGATTTTCTCTACAGTAAGGAAAACACACTAGATCCTGTCACCAATGTGTTCAGTGCACACACACACACACACACACACACACACACACACACACACACCACACCACACACACACCT
>CABHPQ010148199.1:0-12752 GCA_902168405.1 Peromyscus aztecus
GCCTGACTCTTTCTCCATTAGAGGACCCAGGAAAGATGATACAGACTCACGGAAAAGAATTGCCTTAGCACTGGGAACTCCCTATAAACAGAAAAATTGCTAAGAATCAATTCCCAAGCTGTTATTGGCTTTGCCAGTGTGTCTTGAAAAATAACATACATCATTTGGCTACAACTTCATTTCTAATGCTAGTCTGAGTAGATTTCTGTTGGCCTAGAAAAAAGCAAACACAGGTGGTCCCTGACACATGATGGCTTGGCTTGATAAGGATGCAAAGGCACACGTATTCAGTAGGAACCATACTTCCAGTTTTGAATTTGTCTGTTTTCCTGTTCTAGTGATAAATGGCATCGTTCTTTCCAACCCCAGGCAGCCATGTGATCATGAGAAGCAATAGATAGCCTTCCCCTCCCTGAATCGGACAGAGCTAGCCTCACCACTCTCTGAGCTTGCAAAAACATCTTGTTATTATCCAGAAAGGCATTTGTTCTATGTTACTGTTCCAGGTCTCTGTAGTTGGGATAGGATGTAGGACCAGCTTGGCACCAACTGCATTCTGGGAGACCCCAGAGTGTGCCAGCTGGGTTCCCAGCAGGAAATATGGCATCTTCAAACTGGGAAATTCAAGGAAAGTTCCAAATATCAGCTGTATATAGTAGCAGGAATAATTTGGAAGTGTAGGAATAATGCAATTCTTTCAGGGGTAGTAAGAGCAGAGAGCCATTAGCCTTTGGGCCTGCAGAACACAGTCCTTCCAGTGCGAGTAAGAAAGGGAGCTTTGAGGCCTAGAAAAGCTGAGCAGAGGAAGGGACTAATGTAACTTGCAGTAAGCACTGTGGAGAATGGCCAATGAAGCAGGAGCGGTGACCCTCAGTTGAGAGGCAGATGACAGGCCCCACACCCTGACGAGAGAGTCAGAGACTGTATCCTCTCACTGCCTTTTCTGTCTCTTACCAGTTCCACCAGGGAGCCAAGTAAGGGGCTCCCTGAAGCTGTCCATGTGGCCAGTCTGCCTGAGTGCTTCATACATTACCATAGATACTCAACCAGCAGCTCTCAATATAGCATTCATAAGCTAACCACACTGTGGTGGTTTAAAAGAAAATTCCCCCCAAAGGGAGTGGCACTATTAGGAGGTGCGGTCTTGTTGGAGGAAGTATGTCACTGTGGGGGCGGGCTTTGAGGTTCCCTATGATTGGGAAGTGTGTCGGTCGACTTCCTGTTGCCTACAAGATGTAGGACTCTCAGCTACTTCTCCAGCACCATGTCTGCTTGCACACTACCATGCTCCCCACCATGATGATAATGGACTGAGCCTGTGAAACTGTAAGCAAGCCCCCTACCTCACCCCCAATTAAATGTTTTCCTTATAAGAGTTGCTGTGGTCATGGTGTCTTTTCACAGCAAGAGGAACCAGAACTGAGACAGAAATTGGTACTAGGGACTGGGGTATTGTCAAGATAGGCCTGACCATATGTTTCCTTTTAGGAATTTAGACTTTGGTACTTTGGGTTTAGAGGGCAGTGGAAAGGTTTAGGCACTGCTTAATGGGCCATACTAGTAGGATCATGGAAGACAGTGGTGCTAAGAGTTATTTGAACTATGGGGGGCGGGGCTCACTCAAGAGGTTTCAGAGGAGAATTTTAGTAGGTTGCCTTAGAGATCACTTTTGTAGTATTTGGGTAAAGAAAGTGGCTGCCTCTTGCCCTTGTCCAAAGAAATTGCCTGAGGCTAAAGTGAAGAGTTTTTGTATTAATTCCACTGGCAGAAGAAATCTCAAAATAGTCTAGTATGGACTCTATCATGTAGATATTAGTGACAACTCTAACGAAGGTTTTTTTTTTAATTTATTTTATTATGTATACAGTGTTCTGCCTGCATGGATCCCTGCAGGCCAGAAGAGAGCACCAGATCTCATTACGGATGGTTGTGAGCCACCATATGGTTGCTGGGAATTGAACTCAAGACCTCTGGAAAAGCAGCCAGTGCTCTTAACCGCTGAGCCATCTCTCCAGCCCCACTAATGAAGGTTTATAATGAAGAGGAGCAAGCTGAGCAGGGTAAACTACAAAAAGTAAATTTTGAGGAGAAAAAAAGAGCACCAGGAAGTGGAACAGATCTAAATCCTGTGTTCAAGGACATAAACAGATTAAGAGCTCAAATAAAGGGAGTGGTGACCTAAGGGCAAGATCCCACCCAGCTAAGTTTCCAGCTTGTGGAAAGAAACTAAAGAAAAGCCTAGAGCCCAGTGTGGTGGGGCACACCTTTAATCCCAGCCCTGGGAAGGCAGAGGCAAGTGGATCTCTGAGTCTGGGGCCAGCATGTTTCAGGACAGCAAAGCTTAGGCAGTGAAAGCTGGTGAAGATGTAACTGAACAAGGGGGGCAATTCCAGTCCTAGTAAGGAACAGAACTTGGCAGCTTTGGCCACATGATTCTGGGTTTAGAATTAAGGAGAGAGGAAAGGAGTTATGGAATAAAGCCACTGAGGCCAGGCATGTGTTAGGGGTGTCCATGAATGGAGGCCTAGTAGAGAGGCCATCGTGTGAAGCTGTGAAGTTGAAGCCTAGATTGCCTTGGAGACCCCAAGATGTAAGAGATGCCAGAGTCATGGGATATCTACTGAGGAGAGTTGCTAACAGGGAGTGGAACCAGCCCAAGGGAAAGAAGTGTGTTACAGTCAACAGAGCTGAAAAGAGTTGAAGATGTGGTGAGCGTTTTGTTATCAGACATGGAGATGCAGAATTTGGAGTCTGCCCAGCCAGTTTTCAGTCTTGCTTTTGTCCAGTATTTCCTTAATATGCTCCCTTCTGTGAATTTTTGGAATGGTAATGTATATCATATGCCATTATATGTTGGAAGTATGTGATCTGCTTCTGGTTTTTGATTTTTTATAGGGGGATTACAATTAAGAAATTGCCATGCATCTCAGAGGAGACTTTGGACTTTGAAACAAGTTTGAGATTGTTATAGACTATGGGGACTTTTGAAGTTGGACTGAATGTATTTTTTGCATTATAATATGGCTGTAAGCATTTGGAAGCCAGGGAGTGGAATGTGGGTGGTTTGAAAGAAAATGGTCCCCAAAGGGAGTGACACTATTAGGAGATGTGACCTTGTTGGGGGAAGTGTGTCACTTTGGGGCGGGCTTTGAAGTCTCTTTTGTTAAAGTTTCCCTCAGTGTGACTGTCAGTCAACTTCCTGTTGCCTGCAAGATGTAGCACTCTCAGCTCCAGCACCAAATCAGCCTTCACAGGGCCATGCTCCCTGTCATGATAATGGACTGAACCTCTGAAACTGTAAGCCACCACTCCAATTAAATGTTTTTTTTTTATTAGAGTTGCTGTGGCCATGATGTCTCTTCACAGCAATAGAAACCCTGACTAAAACACAAAGTCACACCATAGAGAGATGTTTAACTAATTAGCCAGGTGAGTTCCCCATGGAGCAGATCTGAGTCCAGCTTTACATGCTGGAAGCACAGTTGGGTTGATTCCTATGAGAGAGAGAAAGGAATGAAATGTTTGCCACAGAGGATTCTGGCTTTGCATCCCAAGAATGAAATGGAATCACTGTGGCCCCATTTTTAGTTTAAGAATAAACAGACACTTGAGTACCTGGGTTAATCAGTTCAAGAATAACGATGTTTTCCACATTTCCTAGCCCAAGTAGGTTGGAATTTCTGGTGCCCTCCCTCATTCTCAGTGAGGGCCACACTGAAGGCAATAACTGGTCTTGAGAGATGAAAATACATCTTAGGTATCACTATAAAGGGCCACAATAGAGGTAGACTGTGTGTGGTTATTACTGCTATTTGGAGGGGCCCACCCCCAGCTCCCAAATAAATCACACATGGAGGCTTATTCTTAATTACAAATGCCCAGCCTTAGCTTGACTTGTTTCTTGCCAGCTTTCCTTAACTTTAAACTATCCCATCTATCTTTTGCCTCTGGGCTTTTCCAGTTTGTAGTGATATTGTGTTCCCCAATATATTGTGCACCATAATAAACTTATCTAGGGTCAGAGAACAAAATGCCCACTAGATAGATATAGAGGCCAGAAAATGGTGGCACACACACACACACACACACACACACACACACACACACACACACCTTTAATCCTAGCATTCAGGAGACAGAGATCTGTCTGGATCTCTGTGAGTTCAAAGCCACACTGGAAACAACCAGGCATGGTGACACATGCCTTTAATCCCAGGAAGTGATGGTAGGAAGCAAAAAGGTATATAAGGCATGAAAACCAGGAACTAGAGTCAGGCTGTTATGCTTTTAGGCTTTTAGCAGCAGTTCAGCTGAGATTCATTCTGGATGAGGACTCAGAGGCTTCCAGTTTGAGGAAACAGGATCGGCTGAGAAGTTGGCGAAGTGAGGTAGCTGTGGCTTGTTCTGCTTCTCTGATCTTCCAGCATTCATCCCAATACCTGGCTCCAGGTTTGTTTTTATTAACAAGACCTGCTAAGATTCATGCTACACCAGTTCTCTTACTTCTGTAACTCTTACTCTAACTCCATGGCTTGCTGTGTAGCTGGGTGGCTGACCCCTGGGATCCTCCCCTTCTCTGGCTACTTCTTTCTTCTCTCTCCTCCATCCCTTTTCTTCTAGATTTCTCCTCATATTTATCCTCTCTGCCTACCAGCCCCGCCTATCCTTCCTCCTGCCTTGCTATTGATTGTTCAGCTCTTTAGTAGACCATCAAGTGTTTTAGACAGGCACAGTAACACAGCTTCATAGAATTCAACAAATGCAACCTAAACAAAAATAACACTCCTTAAAATAATATTCTACTACAATTGTGTCTAGCCTGAAAGTTTGAAATTTAAAATGCCCCCAAAGTCTGAAACTTTTTGCACTGACATGAAGCTAGGAGAAAATTCCATGCTATCAATCTTTATTTAATGCAAAATTGGCTAAAATACTGTGTAAAATTCCATGGCTACGTGTATAAGGTACAAATAAAGCATAATGAATCTCACGTTTACACTTGGGTCCCATTGTCAAGATATCTCATTATATTTATGCAAATGTTCCAAATCTGGGATGCAAATCATTTTTGGTTCCAAGCATTTTGAATACAAGATACTAAATTTGCATGCCAAGATGAGTGGGGAGTGTGTCTGTGATTGTGACATCTCAAGAGTTACTCAGTGAGGAGGTAAGATTACAACAACAAAACAACAACGAAGTGTTAGTGTTTGTTTCAGTACAAATATTTTATTTGTACTGAAATGTGATTTGTATGTTAATAAATAAAGTTGCCCAGAGGTCAGAGCTATTAGAGCCATAGTAAAAGCTGGGCAGTGGTGGTGCATGCCTTTAACCCCGGCTCTTGGGAGGCAGAGCTAGGTAGATCTCTGTGTGTTCAAGGATACAGCCAGCATTGGAGACACACGCCTTTAATCTCAATACCAACCATAGAAGACCTGGAGGTCTGCATAGACAGGCAGTGACGAGGTGGTCATGTGGTTGGGTTTACAACCAATGAGAAGGCAGAACAGAAACTCTATAAAAAGACAAACACACAGGAAGCGGGTCCTTTTCGGAGAGGTAGGACAGCAGCGGCAGTGAAGGGTATCATGATCTGATGTTGTCGACCTACTGATCTGCTGTGGGATGTTCTGTATGCTCTGAATGTGTTGCTCTCATTGGTTAATAAATAAAGCGCTGATTGGCCAGTAGCCAGGCAAGAAGTATAGGTGGGACAAGCAGAGAGGAGAATTCTGGGAAGTGGAAGGCTGAGGCAGAGAGACGCTGCCAGCCGCTGTAATGAGAAGCAGCATGTTAAGATACCGGTGAGCCACGAGCTACATGACAACTTATAGATTAATAAAAATGGGTTAATTTAAGATATAAGAACAGTTAATAAAAAGCCTGCCACGGCCATACAGTTTGTAAGCAATATAAGTCTCTGTGTTTACTTGGTTGGGTCTGAGTGGCCGTGGGACTGGCGGATGAGAGAGATTTGTCCTGACCATGGGCCGGGCAGGACTAGAGAAAACTCCAGCTACACTGATCCCCTCATCCTGCCCATTTTTCTTGACAAGGTGTCTAATTTGCATCATGACATGAAGTATTCTTGACCCAATCTAGTTTCCTCTCTTTTCTCTACCATAGGCATTACCCAACCCATCTCCATGGTCCTAACTCCATCTCACTATCTGCTTCACAGAGATCCTGGCTAACTCAGTGATCATCTGTGATCATCTGTGAGAACTGAAAAGATGAGGTTTAAAATCTACAGAGAGAGAAGGAAGAGTGTGTGTGTGTGTGTGTGTGTGTGTGTGTGAAAGACACAATTGCTTTTTTACCCATGACTTCCACAGAATGCTATCAGCAAATTTCCTTTTCTTTTTTTACTTTTCTGTCACAAGGATACATAATCTATATTTGACAACCTCTTGAAAAAGTGTGGGGGTGAACTGGGACTGCACAGCCATCATCCAAATTGTACTCTGCATACAGCACCACCAATATGCAACCCCAACACAACAGCATCTACACCATTAAGTCTAAACGAACTGGAAAAACACCAAGAAAAGTCCCCCTAGGCAAGTGGAGGAAGGGACCCGAGGGAGGAGAGTCCACACTAATTGAGATAATCTTCTTAGAGTGTGGAAAAGAAAGGCAATTTCTGCTGATAACATTAAAAAGAAGGAACATGAAACTATGTAATGGTATAACTGTGGAGCTATTAAAAATAAGCTGCTTTAAGAAGTCTGTTTCACTGTCTGCGTCTGTGAGAGAGAACCAGAGAAGCTGGAATGGAGTTGTCTGTTTCGAGTATATTTTAGCAAAATATATTTATTACTTATTATTGTACACCTATCTGAAGTTCTCTATCAGGAAGAAACACTGTAACACATATCGGAAAGATTCATCTTTAGAAAGCTCAGAGTAAGCCAGATGTGGTGGCCTGAGCCTGTAATACCAGGGACTTGGGGTGCCAAGATGGGAGGATTGTGAACCCCAGGCCAGCATGGACTGCTCTGCAAAACCAAATAAGTAAATAAATAAATGAGCTTGGATTACTACAAGAGACAGGCAGACAAATGATGAAAAGTTTAGATATTGACACTCGGGATGAAATTTTTGGCTTGCGTGGTGTATTTTTAGTTAAAAAAAAAAGTATTAGCTAAATGTAAGAGAAATTTTCACCCACTTAGTAAAAGCATTGGAGCAACAAGAAAACAGATCATTTTTTAAAAGAACAGATGGGTCTGGAGACATGGCTCAAACATTAAGAACTTTTGCTGGACCTCTAGACTCAGCCAACCCAAAGTCTAAGAACGTCAGATAATGCCACCTGACGCCTATAGGAAAGCATCTCCAGCTGGACCGTGGTAGCACACTCCTTTAATCCCAGCACTCAGGAGGCAGAGCCAGGTGGATCTCTGTGAGTTCGAGGCCAGCCTGGTCTACAGAGCAAGAACCAGGACAGGCACCAAAACTACACAGGGAAACGCTGTCTCGAAAAACAAAAAAAGAAAGAAAGAAAAGAAAAGCATCTCCCATTTTGCTGTGACTGCCTCTCTCATGTGGCCAACAATGTATTTTAAACTTATGACTTCGGCCGGGCGGTGGTGGCGCACGCCTTTAATCCCAGCACTCGGGAGGCAGAGGCAGGCGGATCTCTGTGAGTTCGAGGCCAGCCTGGTCTACAAAATGAGTTCCAGGACAGCCAGGACTGTTACACAGAGAAACCCTGCCTTGCAAAACAAAGCAAAACAAAACAAAACAAAAAGGAAAAAGAAAACATATCTGTTTATGGTTCTTGGAAGGAAATTCAGCTCAGAAGTCAGCTTCACACAATTGCTTCTGCTTCCCTCTTCCAGAGAGAGTGCATGGCTGTAAGAATGCCAGAGCACTGGAACACTAGGACCCATCTGCCACCAGAGAAGGGCAAGGGTGGACAGACAGACACCCCAACTTCCTCCCCACCCAGGGGAACAGTTCTGAGATGTAGCCTCAAATGTTTTCAGGATTAGACCTTAGTTATAACCTCCTCGTTCATAAAATCTTATGCTATTTTTTCCCTCCTTTCCTGACTCACTTATCAGTCCCATTACCATATTTCCTGGCGTTATCTCACAAATAAATAACCTGCATCCAAGTCTTTATTTGGAATTAGCTTTGGGGAGCAAATCATAATCTGAGATTGTATTTCAGAAGTTGTACGTGCAGTCTCACGGACCTCCTGTGAGGGTGACCTCTGAAATGTTAAGAGTCAGCATTAACTTTCAGACTGGAAAATTCCTAGGCCATTGCTCCAGGCCCTGCACAGACCAGGAGAAGCTGGGAGATTGCCTGGACTACAGCAGGGTACTGGAAAAATCAGGGCAAGGCTTAGAAAACATTGCTGAAGGGAGGGCTGGGCAGGTGAGCTCTCTGGGAGCCTGGGTAGGACAGGGAGGCTGGATTTTGATGTCCTTATTGGTAACTTCAATCTGGCCGACACAATGTTTATAGCAATTGCTTAAGATCAGTGGGACATAGAGAAAGAGCACGAAGCAGGGAGAAAAGAAAAGAGAAGCAAGACTTAGAGGAAGACACATAGAAAAAGGTCTGAGAAACCAGGCCATGCTGAACCCAGACATGAAGAAACCACTCTCGGCCACTGTGGGACTTCACACTGTCGGAGAGCAAAGGCTGTGAACTCCTGCTGCTGAAGCTAATGCAGGGACCCGGAAGGCCTTGGAGGCCCACAGGAAAGCACTTGCTATTTTCAGCCCGGAGGCTAAAACTATCAGTGGAAGGAACTGACATAGATAAGGCCCAGGAAGCTGAAAATACACATCATTGACTGAGCTCCCAACAGACCAGAAAGCAAAGGAAGAAGGGGGGCAGACAGCCCCAGGGGTGAGGATTCTGAGAGAAGATGGGCATGAGAAAGTCAGCTCTGGCTTCTGTTAACTGCTTTCTCCCTTCAGGGAATCGGAACAAATAGAAGAGATCTAGGGAAGAAGCAAGGGCTCCCAGCAGGCAGGGTTATAGCCCCGCTTACGGTGGCTAAGAGGTTGAGGCTCCACGGTCCTGGGGCCTGAAGGTCCAGACAGGACAGCATCCTATCTTGGAAGAGGAAAACTCCAGGATTTGGTCCAGTAGATACAGCTATAGTTATTTTTTGTTTGTTCGTTTGTGGTGTTTGTTTGTGGTGTTTGTTTGTTTGTTTTTCAAGACAGGGTTTCTCTGTGTAGCATTGTACCTTTCCTGGAACTCACTTTGTAGACCAGGCTGGCCTCGAACTTAAGAGTGCTGGGATTAAAGGCGTGCGCCGCCACCCCCCGGCTAGTTATCTCTTAATGATTGCTGATAGGAAGACCATCAGAAGGGAACGTAACTGCTGCTGACCACGTGACTGAAATGTTAAGCTCTAGTAGATTTGGAGAATACCTGGGTGAGGCCAACACACAAGCAACCTGATAAACTTTAAATTACTTTCCCAAATTGCGGCCTGCTGTTTTGTCTTTCTACGCGCCACAGGGGCCCCTGAGTGAGACACATGCCTTTCCTTTGCTGCCTTGATTATATCAACAACATTGAGGCCTTATGAAGCAAATAAGACACTACTCAAGGCTCCCTAGGAAGATGTGGATAGATGAGCCTCATAGAAAACAAAGTCCTCCCCACCCCACAGGAAGCAGGTAAGCGTTACAAACCAACAAACACTGATTAGAAACACTAATAAAAATCTGTTCCCATAGACTGGTAGGCATTGGCATGATGGATAAGGAAGGTGTAGTTTTGTTTTATCCCATTCAAAATATGAGCAAGGATAGAAAATGATTGGGGAGAAAGGCATGATGGGAAAGACATCCTCCTAAATCATTAATTTCAATCCTTTTTAGTCGTATCAAAGGGCTACACTGATGGAGGTCAGAGAGACAAAATGTGAAGGCAAGACCCCTAACGAGCTGCTCAGAAGGCACGAGGCTTCCCGGGTTCTCATTAGAAGAATATCATCAAAACCCTCACATGCCACAAGCTCTAGCTTCCAGGCAGTGAGCTTCTTTGAGCACAGAAGGGGTGAAAGTGAATAGTCCAGTCACTTGCTCTCTTGTAACTGCCAAGAACACAAAAGGTTGCTTCTCAAAACACGTGACTGTCAGGGCCCAACAAGATGGCTGACCCTCCTCAGAAGTTGGCCACCACCTTGCCATTTTCTAATTACATCCTGTATTATGGTTTCTTATTTCCATCGTACTTCTGTTGGACGTCTGTGAGGGAAGGACGTCTAAAAATAGCAGGGCAATACCAACTGCAGCTAGTGCTTGGTATGTTCTAGCAAAATAGGAAACTGTGGTTCACTCTAGTCTTCACAATGACGCTAAGGACTATACTCAGGCCCATTTTCCAGCTTGGAAAGCTGAGGGTCAGAGAGTTTAAGTTGCTGCTTGTAGTGGAGAGTTGGGGTACGAATTATGCAGAGGTGGCTGCTTGCCTCCACATAGATTAGAGGACTATGCTCCAAAGCCTTACAGTGGAGGGAAAAGCCAGGCATCATGCATGTGTATCCCATGGAATTAGAGTGAAGCTGTGTTTAAAATGAATGAACAAACCCAGTGTGTATATGGTAAGAGCTGGTGCTGAATCTTTTCAGCTGAGCCTTCATCATTTTAAACCAGCTTTCATCAAAACAAAATTGGTTTGGTCCAAGCTTTTGATATTGACACTCTCCCATATTTTATTTCTAGAGATTTCCATGAAACATATTTTCCTCTATTATCATGACACTCCTGGACATAGTCCTTAATCTCCCATGAGCTGATTAGTGTGTGGAGGTCAAATACCCGGAAAAGAATTAGCCAGTAGGGCAAATGCCAGCTGTGGCTTGTTATTCCCAATGCAAATACAGTTTAAGGTCATTTCATTGGGGTTTGTTTTGAACAAAATGTATCTATTGCCTAGTTTAGCATACAGTATGGACTATGGAGTGAGCAGCATCACTCAAGAGGAGATCACATCAAGAAACATGAAGCTATGTAAGGATATAGTATGGAAAGAAGTGTGCTTTTGCCGGGCGTTGGTGGCGCACGCCTTTAATCCCAGCACTTGGGAGGCAGAGGCAGGCGGATCTCTGTGAGTTCAAGGCCAGTCTGGGCTACCAAGTGAGCTCCAGGAAAGGCGCAAAGCTACACAGAGAAACCCTGTCTCAAAAAACCAAAAAAAAAAAAAAAAAAAAAAAAAGAAGTGTGCTCTTGAGGTGCTGGGGATAACAGTTAATCAACTCTCCTTTGTCCTATTGGTTTTTTACTTAAAAAGATATTTAAAAGAATAAGAAATAAATAATAGATTTTTTCTATAAATTAAAATGTAATAAAACTCCAATGATTATTATGAGTAAATACTTCCTAGCAATAATATTGATTTTTAGAATCCGACGCAAACTTAGAAGCATCTGTTAGAGCATCGGTTGTGAGGGAAAAGGAAAAAGACACTTGCTGTGAAGTATCCTGTTTTGTATTTCAGAAATCCAACCTAACTTCTCCCTGTCCCTCCTTAATCCCCTAACCTGCCCCGCCCTCCAGAATCCTCTAACTTCCCTCTGCCTATACCACTCTCCCTGCCTTGAGGGTTCAAAATGAACTGGGGACATGTTAAAGTCTGCATCTTTCCATGTCATCCACATGAAGAAACGTACAACAAATCATTTCTAAAGAGCAAGAGAGCACATCGATAGCATTTAAACCAGAAATCTTAATCGGATTCTTAACACACAAGAACAGACGGCATCTGGTGACGTAAGCAAAGCCATGGAGGTGAGCCCACATACTTACATAGGAGCAATGAGGGAGCCTTAGCTTCCCTCTTCTGGAAGCTGATAAGGAAACTCTGGTAGACTTTGAAAGGAATTATTTCTCATCCTGAGACTTAGCCTATTATCCCAGCAGAGGCGCTTGGCAACACCAGATCTCATCAGCAGTACCTTCAAAAACAATGTCTTACAGTTCTTGAGGTCCCTGAAGTGAACACAGCGTTCGGACACAGCAATTACTTGCAGAACAAATTGGCCTGTCGCTAAGGGCAGAGCCTGAAGGACAGCATGAGGAGAAAACACCAAGGATCTACATCTGAGAGTTGATCACTGATCTCTTTAGAAGCACCAGGCCTGCGGAGTGATCGTAATAAGAATTACACAGCTGAGAAGGGAATTTTGATATATCTGTGGTATGCTAGATGAGGGTAAGGCCACCCCAAAAAACTTTTAGATGAAAGATCTGTAAGGACAATGATGATCAGTTTTCAAAGTGAGCACATGCATCTGATACACACACACACACACACACACACACACACACACCAAAAGAATATAGTTTTTTACATAGTACAAGCTTGAGGTTTGGTGTATACACTACGCCAAGAATGTTCTGAACATATATTAAGGCTGCACCAACACTATATGATGAATAGCAACAAGAGGACTTAGGGAGAGGGCTCAGTCTGTAAGGTGCCTGCTAGGAACATGAGGGCCCCAGTTCAGATCTCCATGTAAAAGCTGGACACGGTGACATGTAGAACTGGGAGAGTGATCCTGGAGAAAGGCAAACCCTGGAATTCAGGGCTTGTCTAATAAGTTCCTGAGTTCCTGATTCAATGTGAGACCCTGCCTCCAAAAATATAAAGAGGATGGGGATACAGGAGGACACCTGATGTCAGCCTCTGACCTACACATACATACATACAGACACACAGACACACACACACACACACACACACACACACACACACACACACACACA
>CABHPQ010148199.1:12762-29872 GCA_902168405.1 Peromyscus aztecus
CACACACACACACACACACACACACACACACACACACACACACACACTGAAGCAAGTCTTGGGTGAGTCATAAATACCTGTGTATTATAGTTCTTTATAGTCAGTAGGTTTAGCATGTACCCCCAATTAAAAACCACTGACCTAGAAGGTGTTAATCTCAAAGGAGATTGAGGTCAAGTTTTAAGTAAAGGACACAATGAGCAATAATCTGGCTATAGGGTTGTTGACTCCCATCATCAAAGAATTAGCACCATTCAGATTAATATGGAACCAGAACCAATTCATATTATTTCAGTGTTCTCTTGAGACTTAATCATGAGAGGGCATGGAAAAATCTCCAAGGAATTCTCATGAAATATGACATTTCTGGAGTATTACATTGACAACATTTTACTTGTACGGATTTAACCAATTAACTTACTGCTTAGTAGAATTTGTCTACACAAATGTAACACATTTAAAAGGACAGAGCACGATCCTTTTCTGGCAGAAGATGAATGAACATAAAACTAAAAAGAAAATCCAAGCACTATTCATAGTCCTTAACTACAAAAACGAAGCCGAACTCATCTTTGCTTTTAAGTGCTAAATAAATACAAAATTAACTTTCCTCCCAAGTGCCCCATTACAGCTATGCAGAGCCACCACTAGAGGGCACTATAAACAGACTACAGGCAAATCCCCTAGACCTTGACTTCCTGGTAGAGCTCTCCTCTACAGCCTTTGCCTTGCTGAGTTTTCAACAGCTAATGACAAAATAAGAAGATAGTTATCTTCGAGTCTTGGTTGACTTCTTCCCCCATATCTAGTTTCCACAACATCTACATGAATATGACTTTGGGGATTTCCACCAGGGTTGAAAACGTGTAAAGTAACATTAGGAGGCTCCGCCTGAGTAACACCGAACCAAACACTTCGCCTCAGGTTTCATTGACTCTACAAGCTTTTCAAATATTTTATGATGCATCACCAAATTATAGAATGACGCCATCTGTGTGCTTATCCTGAGATTTAACAAGGAGATGCATATATTTATTTTAGTTTTTTTAAGAAACACATTATGGAGGCTGAGGAATTGGCTCAGTGGGTGTTTGCTCTGTGAGCAGGAGGGCTTAAGCTTGAATCCCCAACAACCACATTAAAAACAAAACAACAACAACAACAAAACTGTGAGTTCAAGGCCAGCCTGGTCTAAAGAGTGAGTTCCAGGACAGCCAAGGTGACACAGTGAATCCCTGTCTCCAAAAACAAACAAAAATGGCATGGTTATGTATGTAACCCCAACACTGGGGCTGAGTGGCAGAAAGCCAGATCTCAGAAGTTTTCTGGCCAGCAGCCCAGCTAGAACACCAAGCTTCAAGTTCAGTGTGAGACCCTGTCTTAAAGGAACTGGGTAAAGAGTGATAGGTGAAGATAGCCAGTGTCTTCTGGTTTCTGCGCGCGCGC
Organism: Peromyscus aztecus; assembly: GCA_902168405.1. NCBI lineage: Eukaryota > Metazoa > Chordata > Mammalia > Rodentia > Cricetidae > Peromyscus > Peromyscus aztecus. Next base: position 14,209 of record CABHPQ010148199.1, read on the forward strand.
GCGCACACACACACACACACACACACACACACACACACACACAAAATCAATCAGTCAATCAGTCAGTCAGTCAGTCATACTATGGAGCAGGCTAAAGTCTTCAAAATTCTCTCCTAGGTTCACTCATTCCCTTCTTCCCTACTTTTAACACATTCAGAAGAAACCGCTACTGAGAGTTGATATGTGTCCTTCTCGCCCTTACACGGAAGGGCCTCCATTCATGTTACAGTCTGCTCTCAGCATCTGTAGAATTAGCATCATGGATTCAACTAATAAGAGACGGAAATTAGTCAAGGAAAAGCTCAGCTATACTGTGGAGGTACAGGCTTTTTTTCTTGTTACTCTTTAAACATTATATGGCATAAAAACCATTTACATAATATTTAAAATGTGTGCAGTATTATAAGTAACCTAGAGATAGTCTGAAATGTATGGGAGGATATATGTGGTTTATATGCAAATTGTATATGCAGATTATATGCAAATATAGCTTTTTATAAGACGAGATCTGAGCATCCACAAGGAATAACTGCAAGGGATCCTAGAACCAATTCCCCATGGATACCAAGAGATAAGCACGTAGTCTGTTGTTATGGTCCAAGAGGTACTGTTTCTTTTCTTCTATTTGGATTGCTTACTTTCTCCCTCCCACTGGATTGAAAATTATATTTTCTTCCTATTCTTCTAGTACTTTATTTTTAGGTCAGTATATATATACTGCATTTCAATTCCTCAGGATCTTTTAATATGATTCCCCTGTCCCCATCTTTCATGCATCTATTGCATTACCCTCACCCTTACTCCTTTTAACATCATTATTGCCCAGCACTCATAAATATTTCATTCCAAATTTTCTGGTGTTGGTAGTGGGAGGAGCATTTCTCTTCATTATGGTGCTGGAAGTCCATAAATAACCTCCTGGTCTTTCTTCCAATCCATCCGGATATCATTATCCCTTTCATTTTGGCAAGACATGCTTAGTGTTTTGCGTTTTCGTTGTGTCTTTCTGCCTGCCATGAACTCTGTGGTCCATTCTGCCTGCCTTCGCTGCACTGGAAACAGATGCTATGCTGTGATGGTTTGAAGAAGAATGGCCCCTATGGACTCAGAGGTTTGCATGCTTGGTCCCTACTTGGTGGAACTGCTTTGGGAAGGGTTAGGACGGACATGGTGTGGCTTTGTTGGAGGGGTGTGTCACTGGGGGGTGGGCTTTGAGGTTTCAAAAGCCTATGCAAGGCTCTGGCTCTCTCTCACCCTCTCCCTCTCCATCTCCCTCTCCCTCCCTCCCCCCTCCCCTCCTCTCTCCCTCCTTCCTTCTCTCCCTCCTCCAGCTTTCAGATAAGATGTAAGCTCCAGCTACTGCTCCAGTGCCCCCGGCCTGCTGCCAGCTCCCCTGTCATGCCGGTCATGGCCTCACTGTCTGGAACTGTCAACAAGCCCCAATTAAATGCTTTCTTTGTAAAGGTTGCCTTGGTCATAACATAGTGTCTTATCACAGCAACAGACATGTAACAAAGACTATGTTCCATCATATTTCTTTCTAATCTTGAATCCTCTAATTAAGAGCAAGCTTCTACCCGACTTGTCCATCAAATCCTCTGTGTTTATTTCTTCATCGTGGTTTTTTTTTTTTTTTTTTTTTTGGTTTTTTGAGACAGGGTTTCTCTGTGTAGCTTTGCGCCTTTCCTGGGACTCACTTGGTAGCCCAGGCTGACCTCGAACTCACAGAGATCCGCCTGGCTCTGCCTCCCGAGTGCTGGGATTAAAGGCGTGTGCCACCACCGCCCGGCTTCATTGTGATTTTTTATTATATCCATGGGCAACTCCTCTTTTTTTCCTCTATACAAATACTGCTCTTCCTAATTCTACTCAAGAATCAATTTGTGAAAGCTTCCTGCCAACTTCTCCATATCCATCCTTATCTCTCCAAGCTCTTGAAGTCAGTTACACAGTTTAACATTGATTATGTACACTCTTAAGTCTTGGATTAAAGGATCACATCCCCAGTATTGGAAAGCAGAATCTGTCATTTATTGGCTCTTTCGTTTAACTGACAGATATAATAAGTTTTAAACTTGAGTTCAAATTCAAAACATTTTAGCAGTTAAATACAAAGCACCGGTAATATTTGTAGAAAATTTTCTGCTCTGGCTTTATGAGTGGCTTCCAGGTTTTTCTCTCTCATGTCTTCCCATCGCTTTTAGAGTTTGCATATCTATTGAGAATGAATGTGCAAGTCTCTCGGTGCCACACAGTATGGAGAAATGCAGAGACATGGGACACAAAAGCCACCCAACCCACTCACACTCACACTCACACATCGGGTGTGGGCCAATCTGGACACAGCTGTCGGAGTTTGTACCTCAATTCAAGCACTTATTAGCCATATGGCTACTTGATCTTGGCAAGTTCTTCTCCAAGCTTTAGTTTACTATTTTATATAATGGCAAATGGAGCAGCAGTCTCATTGGAGAGGAGAAATCAAGCAGAGGTGTGAGTCTCCAGTTACTCCACCGAGACAGCATATGGCAGTCCGTGGAGCTGGATATCATACTTCAGAAGGGAGACACACACTCCTGACGCTGTTGGTTAGAGAGCTTCTCAGTTGGAAGGCCGGAAAAGCCCTGGCTCCACCTTGGCATGTTCGGGACCTGGAATTCAATAGCGGCAGGATGGGGTGGCATTTTGCCTGCTGCCCTATTCAGCTTAGCATCTGTGGCTGAAGTTAGCGCCTTGGTGTTCTGCTTGCAAGATCAGGGGGCTGAAGTAGAAGCCAGTGGCAGAACCATCAGCTCAACTTTCAAGCCTGGGAAAACCCCAGCTCCTGTGAGGCGAGGACTCAGGCTATCTGGGTTTGAATCCCAGGTCAGCCACCTGTTAGCCAGGCAAGCCTGCCTTTCAGGTTGTTGTCCATGAAACTTGGCAGGTAGCCAGCTCTTCTTTTCAGGGAGGCCCACATGCAGGGAATCATTTTTAGACCAATTAACACCCTCTTAACTTTCTTCATCAGTGACACAGGAAGGATAAGCGTTTGGGTGGTGTGAGTTTTAATTGTTTATATAGACGATGCATGAAAGAGAGGCCCACATATGTGAAGCTCTCAGTATTAATCTCTTATATGTGAGCATATGATTTTAACACAAGCACATTTGAAGTGATACCATCCTACATGGAATCCAGAATTTCCAGAAATGTTCGTCTTTATCAGCCCACATTGGTATACCCGAATCTGCCAATACAGATATTTTGAATCTTGTATTGAGTATTTTCTTACTGGCTTCCCTGTCTGGCTTCTGTACTCTTCTCCTCACTCCTCCTCCTCCCCTCCTCCTCTCTTCCTCCTCCTCCCCTCCTCCTCCCCTCCTCCTCTCTTCCTCTTCCTCCCCTCCTTCTCCTCCCCTCCTCCTCCCACCCTCCTTCTCCTCCTCCCCTTCTCCTCCTCCCCCTCCCGCCCTCTTCCTCCTTCTCCTCCTCCCCTCCTCCTCCTCCCTTCCTCTCTTCCTCCTCCTCCCCTCCTCTCCTCCTCCTCCTCCTAATATAGGCCTGGTCTCATCCCTGGACCTTGACTCTTGAACTCTCTGACTCTTGCTATTTTGTCAGAAAGGCAAGGACCACTTGGTGGCTATCTTCACTTACAGGAATCCCAGATCTTTGGGGGACTTTAGCTCTCCCCATCATAAGACTTCTCACTAATCCTAGAGTGAATCTCCTGTGTGACAGCCCTTTCATAGTGTGTGTGTGTGTGTGTGTGTGTGTGTGTGTGACAGAGAGAGAGACAGAGAGACACAGAGAGACACAGAGAGAGAGACAGAGATTTCACGCCAAAAGACATTGCATTCCCATCTCACCCTTGCCCCTCCCTTCTCCTTTTCCGAAGGTCATTGGACTGGCTGGTTTTGTGTGTCAATTTGACACAAGCTAGAGTTATCAGAGAAGAGGGAGCCTCAGTTGAGGAAATATTTCCATGAGATCCAGCTGGAAGGCATTTTCGCAGTTAGTGATTAGTGGGGAGGGCCCAGCCCATGGTGGATGGTGCCACTTCTGGACTGGTGGTCCTGGGTTCTGTAAGAAAGCAGACCGAGTAGCAAACCAGGAAGCAGTACTCCTCCATGGCCTCTGCATCAGCTCCTGCCTCCAGGTTCCTGTCCTGCTTGAGTTCCTGTCCTGACTTCCTTTGATGATGAACAGTGATGTGAAGTGTAAGCTGAAGAAACTCTTTTCTCCTCAACTTGCTTTGGGCCATGGTGCTCTGTCACAGCAACAGAGACTCTAACTAAGACAGTCATGTTTGAGACTTCACCCAGACTCAACCACCTACTATAACTTCTTTCTAACTTCCTCTAGTCTCTCCATTTTCTACCTCTTCCAGAGTTTAGTTTTGAGTATCAATGTTATAACAGTGGCTTATTCCCAAGTTATCCTTTCATTTCCACCTCCTCTTCCCACCATTCTTAATTCTAAAGAGGACACAAACTAAGAAACTGAGATACAGATTACTAAGAAATATTTATTTAGATTTACAGAATACAGAACATCCAGTGACCTCCAGATTATACCACACTACATAGCACTGTTATTCTTTGGTCCATTACTTAACACAAGGAATGTAAATGGCTGTGAGGTTTAACTTTAAAAAAATATACTGTTTGCCTAAAGAATTTATGAAACAAGAATTTAAGTTTGATTGACATGTTCAACCCAAAGAAGGAAAAAAAAATACATGTCTCAGTCCCAGATGATGAAGAACATAGTATCACATATTCCTTGTTAAGTTTGATTGACATGTTCAACCCAAAGAAGGAAAAAAAAAATACATGTCTCAGTCCCAGATGATTAAGAACACAGTAGCACATATTCCTTGCTCTGGTTTCATTTCTGTTGATGTGATGAAATATTCAGACCAGGAAGAAACACTGCAGAATAAGGGTTTATCTAGCTTACAGCTCCAGGTTACAGCTCCTACTTTTGGAAAAGTCGAGGCAGGAGCTCAAGCAGCTAGTCATATCACACCCACCATCAAAAGCTGAGAGAAACTGAAACATCCATGTTGCCTGTTTGCTTACTGGCTTGCTTTCTTTCCTATTGCCCAGTTCACGACTGAATCTACAGAACAGCGTCTCCTGGAGTGGACTGGGTCTTCCTACATCACCTAACAATCAAGACAATTCCCCACACAAATCTACCCGCCACCCAACTTGATCTAGAAAATTCTGCATGAAGATCATCCTCCCGGGTGACTCCAGGTCATGTCCACTTGACAGTTAAAGCTAACCAGCCCATGTTTTCTGCCCTTGCTCCACGCATCTCCTCTCAGTCAGTATAAAAACCATTTGCATGCCTGAGTTCCCAAAGGTGGTCTTTTTCAGGGGGAAGCAGCTGAGGACAGCACCATCTTTCTAGGGTGCCAGCATTTGAATAAATCTAAGACCTCTTGGTTCCCACATATTCATTTCCCATGTACTGACTCTTAAGTAATGAGTAGATGGATTTAGGTCTGGTAACAAAAAGAAATCATAGCATACTTTATGGAGCATTAGAAGGCACATAGTAGGTGCTCAGGAATAAGACAAAAAGCTTTACCATTGTTTTAATTAGGGTTTCTACTGCTGTGAAGAGACACTATGACCACAGCAACACTTATAAAGGAAAACATTTAATTGAGAAGGCAGCTTACAGTTTCAGAGGTTCAGTCCATTGTCATCATGGCAGGGAGCATGGCAGCATGCAGGCAGACATGGTGCTGGAGGAGGAGTTGCTACATGTTGATAAGCAGGCAACAGGAAATGAACTGAGACACTGGGTGGTATCTTGAGCATATATGAGACTGCAAAGCCCACCTCTACAGTGACACACTTCCTCCAACAAGACTACACCTACTCTAACAAGGCTACATCTCCTAACAGTGCCACTCCCTTCAGGGGCCAATTTCTTTCAAACCACCACAACCATCGAGAAATTTATAGCACATTGGAGTCAGGCTACAACAACGTTCATAATGCTCTTTTATCTTTAATGTCCATGGGATTTGAGTACACATCACTTCTTTCATTCATTTCTGTTGTCTTTTTGGATTTAGTCTGTCAATCAGTTTTATTGATATTTTAAGAGAAACAACTTTGATTTTGCTGATTTCCTGTTTCCCATTATTATTTTACTTCTGCTCTATCAGAAGTTACTTCTTTTACTCACCTGGGGTTTGATTTGTTCATTTTTATGAATGGGTATGAACTATTCATATTAGTGAATTTCAGACTGATGCTTCTACACGTTTATATAGTCTGGACCAATCTCGGTTTTCATCCTCCAGTTCCCCACACCCTTCCCAATCTCTAGCCATTGCTACTCTATGTTTAGTTGACTTTTAAAGCTTCAATATATGAAATCCAGCATGAAGCACTTTAAATTAAAAGTTAGATTAAGTTAAAAGCTCTTCTAGTTTTTTTTGGACTGACTCCTTTATTATTTGTGGATAACCTTCTTTATCCCTGACAGCTTTCCTTGTTCTTTTTAAAATGTAATTAATGTCTTTATGATAGAAGGTTACTTCAAATACCAGGAAATACGATCATTGGTAAGAAAGGAGTGTGTGAATGAGACATTCACAAATATCACGTTTTGGGTGCTGGGTTTAGGAAAAAGGGACAAAAACTACTTCTTCATGTGCAACTTAATTGGAACCTGAATGTGCAAAGGTGGCATTAGTAAAGAAAAAAAAAGTCCAATATGCTTGTTTCTATATTTATTTTGTGCATATATTTCATTTAACTGGCCTAATCTGCTGAACCATTTCAAAACAAATATGAGACATCATGACACTTTATCCTTTAATACTCTAGCATGCATTTTAAAAAACACCTAAAGCCATTCATTCTCTGATAATTACAATACCATTATCGCACCTAACAATTAGTGATAATTCTCTAATCCACACTAAATACCCAGTTTGCTTTTAGTCTCCCCCTAGCTTCCCATCCTCAGATGCCTCATCCATTTCTCTCTGTTTGGGCTCTGATTCCTGAGAGGCTGGCTTCTACAGCCTGCCTCAACCAGGCTTCCAATCAAGGACAACCAATGAGAGGCGCCCACAGACACCGGAAGTAATGAGGTACACTAGCAAGAATCAGAGGGTCTGGGAGGAACTGGGGTGCTTCCTCTCTTCCGCTCCCCACTAAGTTAGTGGCATGGTACCGGCTGCATCTACCACTCTGCATCGTGTTGGACAGCACCCTGCTCAGCAACTACCCTGAGCTCATCAGTCTCCCTCGATTTCGGCTCTCAGAGGGACCGGCAGTGGCTTCTCCGCCAAGCCATGGATGTGTCGGCAACTTACTGCTTCTTCTCATCCTGACAGTACCTCTCAACAGTCTCTTCAGGAAATGATTTAGGGTTGAGTTTGTTTAAGTTTGACGTGTTCCCTGGGAAGATCCTGCCTCATATTTGAACAATTCATACTTCACATTCACCTGATGTGTGGTTTTATTTTTGGTGTTTTGTTGTTGTTGCTGCTGTTTGGTTTTTCAAAACAGAGTTTCTCTGTGTAACAGCTTTGACTGTCCTAGAACTCACTTTGTAGGCCAGGCTGGCTTTGAACTCACAGAGATCCGCCTGCCTCTGCCTCCCAAGTGCTAGGATTAAATTGGACTGCCCAGTCCAATGTGTGGTTTTTAACTTTCTTTTTTTTTTTTTTTTTTTATCAAAATCCAATCAAGGACCTTGTGTTGGATTTATTCTGCCCCTTTTGTGTCTTAATCAAGACTCCTCCACTCTCTCTGACCTTTTTATGCCCATCCCAATTGTCTAACAGAAGTCACACATGCTGAATGTGTCCAGTTTCTTCCCCATGCTATCACTTAGTGTGTTCTTCTCTTTGTGCCAGCTTTAACTGGAAACTAGTCAAATCTTTAGATCCAACTTCCATTTTAACCCTGTTAACCAGAATACGGGTCATTTCATATAATTTATAACATATTGTTGTAGGAGTCGCATAGTATTCGTAATAGTGGAATCATTGGATAGTAATTTCAAATTGCCAGAAGAGAATAGCCATGTTTATCCACTGTGATTCTCGAAGAAGCCCCACCATCTTATTAACAAGCAATCTCTGAGGGTGGTGCATTGATGTGATGCAAATCTCTGGTCCTCAGTGCTCTGCCTGACTGTTTTAACACCCATTATTTATCCTGGCCCACACCGATTGTTTCATTACATCTTGCAAACATTGTTTTCTGTTTCTATCATTACGTCTCCTCCTGTTAGATAGCATCCCTTTTGTATGTAAGTGCTTTACTTTGAAAACAGAAGCCGTTTGTTTTTCCTAATTAGAGTTGCTACAGTAAAAGCAGGGTAAAACCTCATCTCTCCCCCCACATTCAATTTCTGACTCTGAACTCAGGTAATCATTGCAATGCTAAAAACTATCTATGCTGAATTTCATTAATGAGCTCTGACAGTTCTATACAATTAAGCCTAATTGGTTATTGGGGAAATTGAGTGCTATGCCTTCTCATATGTAATGAATTCAGCATGGCCTGCCTTTTCTACTTTTAATTGTTACTGCAGCAGTGTCCAGGACAACCCTGGTCATCTGCACAGTTCTAGCACTAATAGAAATAGACCGTGGGTAGCACAAACTGTAGGAAGAAAAACCATTATCAGCAGCCGGTTATTATACCACAATTAGATTGTGCATCTCACAGAAGTACTCCAAATGCATTCTAAGGCGATGTCTCCTCTGTGTGGTAGCTGTTAGTTTCACAAATCTTTGATGATGAGATTCTGGGTGCCAAGCTCCATTGTTCTGCTGCTTTCTCAATATGTATCCTGAAATAAGCCGTTCTGATCCCTTAAGTGCTTCTGTCTGGAAGAAATAATGGATTTCTAAAAGCTAAGTGGTTAGACTGTTGGATTCTGTTTGGGTTTGTATATGCAATCATTTTGGAACTAGCCACTTGTTATCCTTAAGCGCCCTTTGGGTGTCTTGGTCGCTTGGTGTTTGCCATCACTGGTGTCTGCTGTAGGTAGTCACAGCCATTCGCTAAGTGTCCTGTAGAGACTGTGCCCTGCTACTCAGGATGCCAAACCTCCTCTGTATGGCCCTAGCTCTTCTCTGCAGTTACCTGTTAGTAGCTATTCCTCTTTTGCAAATGCTACGCCAGACGGAGAGAAGCATCTGGAAAGAGAGGCAGATAGTATGGCCACTCAGCAGTTGACTAAATCATTCTCCAACAGGATCGACCGTAATTACCTGAAATTCCTAACATCCCTTCATTATTACAAGTAAAGCCTCCCACTACAGGTGATGAAACATTTATGGCCATTGAGAAAATATACAATGATTCATAGATGCCTCTCGGCTATAGGATATATAAACAATTGCACTATGGTCTGTCTGGTTATTGGAGTATTTATGCTCAGAGCTATTCCTTGCCTTTCTGTGTCAGATCCCCCACATTTGCAGATCTGTCCCCTGCAAACCACAATTCCCAGTGTGTTCATTTTCTGTCGAGGCATGGCAAATTGTTATAGACTTGGTGACTTAAAATACCACTCATTTATTATCTCATAGTTTTGTAGTTCAGAAATTGGAGTTCAGTGTGCTGATTCTCTGACCTCATAAAACCCATGTCAAGCGTCAGTTGACATCTTGCTTGAAGGTACCAGGTGAGACTCCCCTTCCTAACTCATTCAAATCAATGGCATAATTGAGATCCTAACAGTTAGAGGACTCAGGTCTCTTCCCTTGCTGGCCATCCGGGGGAGATTAGGCCTGGCTGGGTTGCTGATGGGAGCATTTTCTGCAAGAAAAACACAACCCTAGCTTGAAGTGGAGGTGAAGCATCGTAGGAGAAGCTAAGTACTTTAGGCACTAGGTAACACCATGTCTAGACAGTGAGTACTTCCTTTTCTTGTGCTGGGCACTGAACCCAGAGCGCCAACAACACTAACCATGTAATCCGCCAGCCCTGTGGCACGAGCTCTTCACGGTGGCAGAATCTAAGCCACAGAATGACAAACTGTGGCCTATGGACCAAGTGTGGCGGGTAACTGTTTCTAGAACAGTCTCATAAGCTAAATGGTTTTAACTGTTCTCTTTTTTTTTTAAGATTTACTTTTGTTATTTTTAATTGCTTGCATGTGTGTATGTGTGCGTGTATGTATGAGTACTATTGGAGGCCAGAGGTGGTGTATCCCCTGGAGATAGAGTTACAGTTGGTGTGTCTGCTGGGAATATGCAAGAGTAATACACTCTTAGCCAGCTGGTGGTGGTGCGCACCTTTAATCCTAGCCCTCGGGAGGCAGAGGCAGGTGGATCTCTGTGAGTTCCAGGCCTGGTTTATAGAGTGAGTTCCAGGACAGCCAGGACTGTTACAGAGAGAAACCTTGTATCAGAAGGGGGAAAAGTAAGAAAAGTAATATGCTCTCTTAATTACTGAGACAGCTCGTTAGCCCCAGGTTTCAACTTTTCTAATTGCTACATTTTAAATGACTTACACATGCCTTTGCAATATCATGTTTTGAGGCTTAGTAGCACAGGCTAAAAGATGTACTACCTGGCTCTCTACAAGAAAAAAATAGTGGTCTGAATTTTATGCAGAGCAACTTTGTGTCAGCTCAGTCAGAAGAGAGGCAGATTAAAAGGGAGGACTGGAGCGGGGATGGGCCTTGATGATGAAGCAGGGAGGAGATAGGAGACACCTAACAGAAAAAGCAAACTGGGAAACTTGGTAGCAGGGCCGTCCTAAAAATTAAAATTGCCATTCAAAAGTCCCTGAAGCATAATATAATTTTTAAGTTTTTGTATAACTTATAATAAAAAAAAGTCTCTTGTTTTAATTTACATATCATTTGGTTACTAATAAAGTTGGATTTCTTTTCATATGCTAATTTGAAGAATTGCAAATGAATGTTACAAATAAAATGAACAGATTTATGAAACAAGGAGGAAGCAAAAATAGTTAATATCCATAAAACTAGTTAACTACAAAATGGTTATATTATTAATTATATTAAAAGTCTCAACAAAAAATGAGCAAATGTTTACTTTTAAATCAATTATTAATATATCCAAAATCAAGACACAATTGAAGCATTAGTTCTGAGTCTAAGACTTCATGACTGGGCATTTTTAAACATCAAGGGCAAGTTCCCAGTGCTTGATCACTCACTACTGGCTTGTCCAGACTGTATCGTCATATCCTCAATATGGATATTTTGCTCTCCATCAAGAATGAAACCCTCTGTGGTTGGTTGAATGAGAATGACCCCCCATAGGCTCATATGTTTGAATACTTGGTCAAGAGTTGGTGGAACTGTCTGGGAAGGATTAGGAGGTGTGGCCTTGTTGGAGGAGGTGTGTCACTGCAGGTGGGCTTTGAGGTTTCAAAAGCCCATGCCAGGCCCAGTTAGCTCTCTTTTGTGCCTGTGGATGAAGATGTAGGTTCTCAGCTACTGCTCTGGTGCCATGCCTGCCTGCCTGCCTGCTGCCATGCTCCCTGCCATGATGGTTATGGATTCTAACCAACCCTCTAAAACCATAAATCCCAAATAAACTCTTTCTTCTATAAGTTGCCTTGGCTGTGGTGTTGTATCACAGCGGTAGAAAAGTAACTAAGACACCCTCTTTAATGATCAAGTTAGGATTCCACCATAGTCTCCTCCTCTAACAGATGCTCCTTTGTACAAACAGTTGGCTCTGTCTTCTACATCAGGACTTTGACAAAACAAGCTAGAAGTTGTTGTGTCTGAAAGCAAGAACAGAGTCAGGATCTAAAGAGTGAACGTCAAAAGCATACTGGTCCTAAATTGAGAAGGCTACTATTTTTTTTTTATTATTCTTTTACTCTTTGGGGTGGGGCACCACCCAGCTCCCAAATAAATCACACAAGGAGGCTTATTCTTAATTATAAATGCCTGGCCTTAGCTTGACTTGTTTCTTGCCAGTTTTTCTTAAATTAGCCTGTCTACCTTTTGCCTCTGGGCTTTTTCTTTTTCTTACTTCTGTATATCTTACTTTCACTCTTACTCCATGACTGGCTGTGTGGCGGGGTGGCTGGCCCCTAGCATCCTCCTCTCCTTGTTCTCTTGCTCTTTCTTCTTCCTCCCAGATTTCTCCTCCTACTTATTCTCTGCTTGCCAGCTCCTCCGATCCTTTCTCCTGCCTCACTATTGGCCATTCAGCTCTTTATTAGCCCATCAGATGTTTTAGACAGGCGCAGTAACACAGCTTCACAGAGTTAAACAAATGCAACATAAAAGAATGCAACACACCTTTACATCATTTAACAAATGTTCCACAGCATAAACAAATGTAACACACCTTAAAATAATATTCTACAGCATCTACTGGCAATGTGAAGATGATCTATGTGAAAAGAAATCAGTGCTTATCACAGAGAGACACACAGGAAGCCAACAGTTCATAGCCATACTCAGAACAATTCACACTCCCCACTCAGAACAATTCACACTCCCCACAGGAGTCACCCACCATGCCCCTTTTTACTAACAAAATGGATAAAGGGAACGAGGCTGTATTAGGGTTTTTTTTTTATTGCTGTGAGGAGACACCATGACCATGGCAACTCTTATAAGGAAACATGTAATTGGGAGGGCTCTCTTATAGTTTCAGAGGTTCAGTCCATTATCATGGTGGTGTGCAGGCAGATGTGGTGCTGGAGCTGAGAGCCCTACAGCTTGACTCAGAAGCAACAGGAAGTCAACTGACTGTCACACTGAGTGAAGCTTGAGAAAAGAGATCTCCAAGCCTTGGTCACACTTCCTCCAACAAGACCACACCTCCTAAGAGTGCTACTCCCTTTAGGGGCCATTTTCTTTCAAACCACCACAGAGGCTTTAATTTCTCTGAAAAAAAGAAACTATGTTTCAACTTACTCAAAATCTGGACAGCATCAAAAATTTCCACCCAATGCATGGAGAATGACAGACTTAGAAATTTAGGAAAGTCACCATTTGCTCATTTCAGTGAGATAATAGACCTAGCAAATAGTCAATAAAGCATTATAATATCTACCACTGTTAGATGGAGCCACCTCCTGATACATACATCAATCCTAACATCACTAAAATTGATAGGCCTTGGCATTGTACTTCATGATACAATGCTACAGGGATGGTAAAGTTCCAGTTATAAATCATTCTTACCAATAAAACTGATGAGCTTAGACAAGCTTTGGGCACTCACAACCAGTTTATTGGAGATGTTGAGAATAGAAAACTCCTTAAAATGACACATAAGAAGCCAGCGGTCAAACTCGATGTGGAATTCTCTGGGATAGAAAGGATAAATAATTGTATTTTGAAAATGGGGGTGGGTACAGACTATAAGATGCAGCAGCCATGACAATTGAATGCTGCGTTCAGCCCTTATTTCAGCCTCCATTTGAAAGACAAACGCAGGCGTAAAAAGAAAGCATTTGGGTGATAATAAACTTTAACTTTTAGTAGGTATTATAGAAAACCAGGAATCCACTGTTAATTCTGTTGGGTACAATCATGACACTGTGGTGTGTGTGTGTGTAAATAGTCCTTACCTACTGTAAATGCTCTACTTAATTTCCCTTGGTCCTCTACAGAAGACACGTGGGCTTCTAAACAGGCTGGCCTAATCTAAACCAGCCTTTGTTCCCCTTGATGGGGTGAGCCACACAATGACAGGTAAGCTGGGGAGGGAAGACTGTTGCTGTGGGATGTTCTGTATGGCAAATGTGTTGCTAATAAAACACTGATTGGCCTGTGGCTAGGCAGGAAGTGTAGGCGGGACTAACAGAGAATAAAAAGAACAGGAAGGCGGAGGGAGTCTCTGCCAGCCGCCACCAGGACAAGCAGCATGTGAAGATGCCGGTAAGCCACGAGCCATGTGGCAAGGTATAGATTTATAGAAATGGATTAATTTAAGCTGTAAGGACAGTTAGCAAGAAGCCTGCCACGGCCATACAGATTGTAAGCAATATAAGTCTCTGTGTTTACTTGGTTGGGTCTGAGCGGCTGTGGGACTGGCAGGTCAGAGAGATTTATCCTGACCATGGGCCAGGCAGGAAAACTCTAGCCACAGACTGAGTTGCAAATTTGTGTTGTCAATACACAAACACATTCTATCCCAGAGAATTCCACATTCAGAGTTTGGCTGCTTGCTTTCCATATGACGTTTTAAGTTGTATGCCCAGCATTTCCTATAAACCAGTGTGGGCCCTCACAGCTTGTCTAAGCTCATCAATTTTATTGGTCAGAATGATTTCCAACCGGAATTACCATCCCTGGGGCATTGTATCATTGTCAGTTGAGGTGATGTCTGGATAGGCTCTCCTGCACTTAGGGAAGGGCTTACAAATACATTTGTATTTCAGTAGAAATTTACATCTAAGCAATGAAGAAGCAATTGTTGAAACCATGAAGTCAGTCACCAAATTCTCCATGATATTAAACTATCTGGTGAAACTGTGAGTGCGGATGCAAATGCTTTGAGGATGTGTGACTGTGTAGCCAGACCCTGGATCAGTTCTGTCACATCAAGGCAAATGTTCTCTATAGACAGTGGATGCCTAAGAACCTGCAAGGAGCTAGAGCCCTTCTGTACCAGGCTTTTTCTTCTGGACCACCAACCAGCTCCCAAATCATGACACAGAGTCTTATTATTTTTAGTTTTGAATGCTCAGCCTAGCTTAGACATATTTCTGGCTAGCTCTTTCAACTTAAACTAACGTTTCTCTTTATCTTTGGCCTCGTGTCTTTTTTTTTTTTAACCTTTTCATACTTTCTTGATGTCTCTGTGTCTGGCTGATTGATGGCCCCAGGTGAGCCCCTCATTCTCTCCTCCTTCCTCTCTCATTCCTTCTTCTCTTTTTGAGTCTAGATTTCTCCTTCTATTTATTCTCTCTGTTCACCAGCCCCACCTATCCTTTCTTCTGCCTACCTATTGGCTGTTCAGCTCTTTATTAGACCAATCAAGTGCCTTAGGCAGGCAAGGTGAACTAGATGTAGCACATCTTTATATAATTAACACACATCCTTACATGGTTAAACAAATGCAGCATAAACCAATGTAACACATCTTTACATAGTTAAAGTATTCCACAACCCCCAACACCCCCCCCCCCATATAAGGCTGTAAAAGGCCAGCTGTCCTGCTGTTGGAGATTCTGCTATGCTAATCTTTTCTTTTGCTCTGGGCTTTTTATTCCCCAACTGCAAAGTTTAGAATACCAACTCCACTTCTCCCATAAACCCTATGAAATTCACTATATTGCCAATGCCAAGATTTGTAGTTAGTTTTATTTTTTAGGAATGTGTATGTCATAGTGAAATTAACTATGGACCAAAACCAAGGATTTTTTTTAACCACTTACTAGAAACTTGATATAGAACTAACTATGAAAATCCCCATTGGGCTGGGAAATATCTCAGTTGGTAAATTGTCTGGACTACAAGCATGAAAATCTGAGTTTGGATTCACCAGAATACACATTAAAAAAACAAAAAACAAAAAAACAAAAAACCTGATGTGTGGCTTGTGCCTATAACCCTAGTAGTGGAGGTAGGGGTTGGTGGAGACTGGGGGATCCCTGAAGCTCATTGGCCAATCAGTCTAGCTGATGAAGCCAATGAGCTTTAAGTTCAGTGAGAGACCCTGCCTCTCAAAACTAAAGGC